>PVIY010043623.1:0-20211 GCA_004026745.1 Myrmecophaga tridactyla
ACTGAGGAGGAAACATTTAAATACCGTGTTGGACCTGGAACAGAAAAAGGATATTCATGGTAAAACTCATGAATCCAAATAAGGTTTGTAGATTAGTTAATGTGTTATTGATGGTAACATCCCATGAGTACATGACATCCTTACAAGAAGGAGGCAGAGAGAGTTTTGAGACAGATGACGTGATGACCTCAGTAGAAAGAGAGGTTGGTAGGTTTTATGCTGCAGGCTTTGAAGATGGAGGATGGGGGTCATGGAGATGCTGGGCAAGCCATTCTACCACTTGGTCCAAATGATTGAACAGATCCAGTGCTGCTGGAGGTGTTAGCAGCAAACAGAGATGCTGCCCATTGTCTTTGGCAACATGCCCATCAAAGAGAATCACAGCAAAAGACCTTAGGATGTTGGAGCAAAACTCTGCCACCCTCTACAGACAACTACTCTTCTTTTGAGAAACAGCTATCCTGTTTTGCTATCAATCCTGCCTCTAGGCCTTAGTAGAGACTGAACACTTAACCATGGTCACTGAGTTACCATAAGACCTGAGTTGCCTATCATGAGCTGGGTGTTCATGACCCACTCTAACATTCCAATGTCTCTAAGCCTCTGGATCCCCTCATCTGCATTATACCTGGGAAGTTCTGGCATTTCAACCTCAGGTAATGTTGGCCACATTTTGATCCATGTTTCAACCAACCATCCAAACAGACTGTTAATACCTTTTCTAACCACTTGAGCTTTAACATTGAATGCAGAATCTCTGCTTAGTGGGCTCATATCAATAAATTCAGCCTGATACAGCCTTATCTTCCTCTCACAATCATCCCACACCCTTAAAATCCATTGCCACATATATCCCCTGAATTCTGTCTTCCACTGTTCTGGTCAAAGGTGCATCCTCTGAATATTCCTGGGTTGTAAGAGCAGGCTTTGCATGATAAATCCACTTCAACATTCCAATCTCTTGAAGATTTTCACTTTCGGTAGGGAAGCTGAGAGGTGCAGCCCGCCCCTTGGAGGGCAGTGTGGTTGTCCCACAGAAGGTTAACGGTGTGGTTGCCATATGATCCTGCAACCCTGTTGCTAGGTATATACCTTGAGGAAATGAGAGTGGGGACACAAATGGACTTTTGCACAATGGTGTTGATGGCATGATTTGCAGTGGATGGAGTTGGCCTAAAGATACATCAACTGAGGAAGGAAGGGGAAACTGTGGTGCATGCACAATGAACTATGTTTTTTTTTTTTTGCAAGGCCATAATTTTTTCTTAATGACAGATTTCCCTAAAGAAAATCACTATAACATCCATCCAAGTACTCCAGGAAAAAAAATACATAGAGGTTAAAAGTCTAATATTTTAAAAGCACATTGCCAAACACAGACAACTAAGATAAAATGCCAAGGAATCTTAAAAAATAATTTTAAAAGATGCAGCGTTCAAGTCACTCAAACATGTAGGTTCCATAAACAACAGAAAAACAAGTCAGAGGACAGTTCTGCTTGTGCATAATGGTAACATTCCATACTTCATCCAAGTTCATTCCAGTGTTTGAAACCAGTAGGTATATAAGCAGAGTATGGTTTTTCTTCTTTGTTTGGAGAGGTGTACATAGGTTAGAAGAGAGGAAAATCTTCCAGATACTGATGCAGCACAACAAGCTTGGTTCCTCTTTGATAAAGTATGAAGGCATATTTAGTTGACTCAAGCTTTATCAGTTTCTCTAATAAAAAAGTTTTAAGCATGCTGAAACAGATGAGTTACTGAATTTGTCATGGTATGTATATACAGAAATTTTCATGAAGTGAGAAATGAGCTCAGTAACCTGACAGAATAAAAGAGGTAGTTGTTAATTTATTGTATAATGTTTTGCAATTTGAATAACTTTGTGGGTAAATGATACCGAAGTTGAAAGCCCCCTCAAACATACATTAAGAAGAAATGAGTTACTGCATGGAGAGGTAAACATCATAGAAAATGCACATATCATAGATTTCCCACATGGCAAGTATGGTAGTTAGGTTCAGGTGTCAACTTGGCCAGGTGAAGGTATCTAGATCTATTGCTGTGGACATGAGCCAATGGCATGTGAACCTCATCTGTTGCTCATTATATCTGCAGTCAGCTAAGAGGCATGCCTGCTGCAATAAATGATCTTTGACTTAATTTGCTGGTACTTAAATGAGAGAGCCCAACATTCCACAGCCTAGGCAACTCAGAATACCTCATCTCAGGACTTGCAGCTCATTCCAGGCCTTTGGAGATGCAGAAAAGAATCATCCTGGGGAAAGCTGTTGGAACTCAGAGGCCTGGAGAGAAGGCCAGCAGAGATCACTCTGATCCTTCCCACTTAAGAAAGAACCTCAGATAAATGTTAGCTGCCTTTCCTCTGAAGAACTAATGAAATAAATTCCCTTTTATTGATATCCATCTCTGGTGCATTGCATTCTGGCAGCTAGCAAACTAGAGCAGCATGAAAGTCACTATCACTATATAACAAATGGCTATGCCAAAGTTATAGCTGCCACTGAAGGGTACATCAATTGCATCCTCTTAAAATCCCAAGGAGTGTTTTCCAGAACACAGATACCTTTTGTAAAATAACTCCACACTTGTTTGGAAGTATATTTTTCACTGGAAAATGTGAACCTCATGTAAATCAGTTGGCTAAAATTTAAGGTAATGCTACTCACACCGGAGGGGGAATAGGAAACACAAAATTTCATATTTTTCTTCTGAAATATTAACAGATCAGAATCTATTTTAAAAAGTATTCCCCCTTCCAAGTGCTCAAAGTGCATTTAGATATTTTCATTGTCACAAAACAAAAGTCCAGTTTCATACTGTGCATATGAAATAGGGAATGATTCTGTGTTCTTCCTTGAAAAAAAGAACTCACCTGGCAGCTTATATTAAAAAGTAACATAGGGCGGGCCATGGTGGCTCAGCAGGCAGCGTTCTCACCTGCCATGCTGGAGACCCTGGTTTGATTCCTGGTGCCTGCCTATGCAATAAATAAATAAATAAATAAATAAATAAATAAATAAAATAATATAAAGGTAAAGACATCTAAACCCAGTGCACACAAAAGAGCCACCGCTCTTTCAATAGATGCCAAGGGGAAGGTGCACCAAAGCATTTATATTCCTTGTACAACTGACTTTGGGGTAGCATGAAACTATCATGGATTCATAAATTAACTTTTAGGATTAACTGCAAACTAAAAAAAGACAACTAGACACAGTAAGTTCAAAATTTTTACATTTTGCTCCTGTTTAAATTGATTTAAATTGATTTAAATTTAAATTGATATAAAAACTTCTGACCACAAAGCTTGCTATACAGATAAAGTACATAATCAAAATGTAGGTAGCAATTAAATCCTTATTTAAACTTATCTGGCATAGAATATTGACATATTTGGGAAGAGAGAGCTCTGACAAATTATTGTATATATAATGTGCTTGTGTGATGCCACAAAACAACACTGGAACCACAACTGTGAAACCCTGTGCTTCAGCCAAAAGGAAGGTACTCCAAGACATCAAGAAGGACAAGCCAGTCTCCAATAATCTGAACTCCCATAATTTGATGAACTTTGTTACTAAAGCTGTCACCACTTCAGTAGCAGCACCCATCACAAAATATCCACTGAAGATCCCAAGAAAAATCCCGATAGATTTGAACATGGCAGTGACATAAAAAATGTGACTGTTGTCCCCATCTGGCTGATAATGTCACTATTGAGGAAGATGGCACTATGGCAACTGCATCACTGAGGACAGTTTCACCAAAAAAGCAGTGTATAGAGTTCAACATCAACTTGAAGCTCATGGAATATGGCAAGAACAGTCACTTGATCAGTTGCCAATACAATGGCATCAAACAAGAGGCAATCTGTAAAGTGAAAATCTCCTGCAAGTTGTTCAATTATTTTCATCAATGTTAAACAGCCATGCATTATTGACCCAATGACAAAACAAGACATTGCTATTCCAAGAAAAGCATATGCTAGAAGAGAACCAAAGTTTCAAAAGAAATGTCTCCTTTTCAGACTACAGTCTGTATAAAATATGATAGGAGGAAATAATATGTTGGAAAATACTTCTGGATCAAAAGTAACATTTCTAAGCATTTCATTATCTTCACCATTGTTGAGCTCATATGAACTAATCTCTCCTTTCAGCATATATTCATAAAAATTTCCAACAATATTTACCAATAAGGTAATTGGACTTGACAGCACTTCACAGTTTGGGGTCACATTATTGACATCACTTATGAATGCCATAGCAAAGCATAAGGCCCACCAAAATTTCATAAATCCTAGCCTGGCCAGTTTTTGTGCAAGAAACAGGTCCAGTGGTGCTTGAAGAGCCAGATCATGAGTATGATGAGGATGAGCAGCAAGATGAAGATGAACTGGTTGGCACTGTCTTGCTGGTGGCTCTCCTCTGCCTTCTTCTCTGACACGATTTCCTCCTATGTGGCCCTCTCCACTCTTCTGGCATCATCTGAATCACTAGCCAAGCCAAAGATACCCACTGCCAGAAGCAATGAGAGGGGCTGCGTGAGCAGGCCTACACAGGGACTGCTGCTGCCACCGTTCCCATGGTGGAGGGGTACAACATCTCCCCCCAACCCCTGTCCTCCACAATGGACTATTGAGTGGCGGAAAAGAGAATGACGTGAGGGTAAGAAGATGGTGGCTTGGCGAGATGTGGAATTTAGTTCATCCTCCAGAGCAGCTAATAAATAGCCAGAGACAGTACAGAACAACTGCTGGGACCACATCAGAGACTGGAAACACAGAGTACCCCAGTCTGGACCAGCTGGATGGCTGTGAGCCCACCCAGAACTGTAAGTCCCCCAAACTGCAGCAGCTGGCTCCCCCTCCCCGCAGGTTCCTTCCCAGAGGGGAAAGGAAAGGGACTTTACCAGCAGTAGGGGCTGAGGGCAACCAAGCTCCAATTCTGGAATTAATACACAAATTCTGACTACTAAAATAGGCCCCCAGTTGAGCTGAACCTCAAGTCAAAGGGGAGATCACTGGTTTTTGCCCAGCACAGAGGAGCAGGGCTGATGGAAAAAGAAAAAAAGAAAAAAACCCACAGGGTTTATTTTGGCTCTTAAAATGCCTGGGCCCTGAAGGAAAAGAGGGGACACATAGGACCTGGTATACACAGAGTAACGTGCCAACTTAAGCTCTTGATTGGCAAACCCAAGGAATGGGAGATCTGCTTTGAAAATGATTTTTCTTTTCCTTTTTTTGTGGTTATGTTTTTACAGTTTGACTACTCTTTAGATACAGCTACAAGGCTTCTCAGGCTCCAGCTGCCCCAGGCATTGGCAGAATTGAGCTTGCTTGAGTGTTTTCCTGGAGCCTGTGACTTACTCAGGAGAGGGGTGGGGCCAGCTCAGGTGGAATCCCTCCTTCAAGGAATTCAGACACCAACGTCTGTAAAAGTGAAGCAATTAAAGCCAGCCTACATCTCTCCTCTGTCTCGACCATGCCCCAGTAGGGAGAGTCTGCTGAAGTAAAAGGCACTGCATCACCTTATTCTGGTGGGACCCACAGACAGAAAAGCACACCACATACTGGGAAGAATAGGAAAAATGCAAAATCTAGAGACTTCATAGGAAAACCTTTCAACCTGCTGGGTCTCCCCTCAGGGAAAACTGATACAGGTGACTCTTTCCTCCTTAAATAGGCCAATTGGGTCTAGAAAACTCTGGCTGGGGTCTATAATACCTAAGTAGACCCTCCTAAGTGGGGGATGGCATCATACAGGCAGGGGAAGAAATAAAAAAACCAAGAACTGAAAAATTCTGCCCTGTTAAACAAAACCTAAGCTAGAGTACTAGAATAAGCTGAGCTGAATGTCAAAGAACAGATAGACAACAAAGTCATCCAGCAAGAAAATCCTAGGTAAAAAAAGTGAGAGCACTATCCAGAATAAACTAATTAAGGGAATTAAATGCCTAGATGTCAGCAAAAAATAATGAATCATACTAGGAAAACTGAAGAAATGGCCCAGTCAAAGGAACAAACCAACAATTGAAATGAGATTCAGGAGTTGAAGCAATTAATTCAGAATGTTTGAACAGACATGGAAAATCACATCAAAAATCAAGTCAGTGAACTTAAGGAAGATATAAAGAAGGCAAGGCATGAACAAAAAGAAGAAATCGAAAGTCAGAAAAAATAAATCACAGAACTTATGGGAATGAAAGCCACAGTAGAAGAGAGGAAAAACAACAACAACAACAACAACAACAAAGGAAACCTACAATGTCAAATTTCAAGAGGCAGAAGATGGGAATAGTGACCTTGAGGATGGAACATCTGAAATCCGACAAGCAAAAGAAAATATAGGGATTAAAAATAGAAAAACATGAGCAGGGATTCAGGGAATTGAATGACAACATAAAGCACAGGAATATACATGTTGTGGGTGTCCCAGAAGGAGAAGAGAAGGGAAGAGAAGGAGAAAAACTAATGGCAGAAATTAACACTGAAAACTACCCAACTCTTATGAAAGACTTCAAATTACAGATACAGGAAGTACAGCATACCCCAAACAGAATAGATCCAATTAGATGTACTCCAGGACACTAACTAATCAGAATGTCAGATATCAAAGAGAAAGAGAGAATCTTGAAAGCAGCAAGAGAAAAGCAATCCATTACATACAAGGGAAGCCCAATAAGACAATGTATAGATTTCACAGCAGAAACTATAGGAGGCGAGAAGACATTAGGATGATATATTGAAATTACTAAAAGAGAAAAACTGCCAACCAAGAATTCTATATCCAGCAAAATTTTCCTTCAAAAATGAGAGAGAAATTAAAACATTTTCAGATGAAAATTCACTAAGAGAATTTGAGAGCAAGAGACCAACTCTGAAAGAAATACTAAAGGGAGCACTAGAGACAGATAAGAAAAGACAGCAGAGAGAGGTGTGGAGAAGAGTGTAGAAAGGAAGACTATCAGTAAAGGTAAAAAGAAAAAAAAATAAGAATGACATACAAAATCCAAAAGGCAAAATGGTAGAAGAAAGTATTACCTGTACAGTAATAACACTAACATAGACTCACAGAAGGGATTACAAAACAGGACCCATCTATATGCTATCTACAGGAAATGCATCTTAGACCCAAGGACAAACATAGGTTGAAAGTGAAAGGTTGGGAAAAGATATTCCATGCAAAGCACAATCAGAAAATAGCAGGAGTAGCTATACTAATAGCCAACAAATTAGGCTTCAAATATGAAACAGTTAAAAGCGAAAAAGAAGGACTCTATGTAGTAATAAAAGGAACAATTAAATAAGAAGATATAACAATCATAAATATCTATGCACCGAGCCAGAATGCTCCAAAATACATGAGGCAAACACTGAAAACACCGAAAAGAGAAATAGACACATCTACATAATAGTTGGAGACTTCAATTCCACACTCTCATCACTGGACAGAACATCTAGACAGAGCATCAATAAAGAAACAGAGAATTCGAATAATACAATAAATGAGCTAGACTTAACAGACATTTATAGAACATTACACCCCCACAACGGCAGGATATACCTTTTCCTCAATTGCTCATGTATCATTTTCAAGGATAGACCATATACTGGGTCACAAAACAAGTCTCAATAAATTCAAAAGGATTTAAATAATACACAACACTTTCTCAGATCATAAAGGAATGAAGGTGGAAATCAATAATAGGCAGAGTGCCAGAAAATTCACAAATATGTGGAGGCTCAACAACACACTCTTAAACAACCAGTGGGTCAAGGAAGAACTTACACAAGAAATCAGTAAATATATTGAGGGAAGTGAAAATGAAAATACAACATATCAGAATATATGGGATGCAGCAAAGGCAGTGCTAAGAGGGAAATTTATTGCCCTAAGTGCCTATACCAAAAAAGAAGAAAGGGCAAAAATCGAGGAATAAACTGTTCAGTTGGAATACCTAGAGAAAGAACAGCAAGCTAAACTCAAAGCAAGCAAAAGGAAAGAAATAATGAAGATTAGAGCAGAAATAAATGAAATTGAGAACATGAAAACAATCAAGAAAATCAACAAAACCAGACGTTGGTTCTATGAGAAAATCAATAAGATTGATAGACCCTTAGTGAGGTTGACAAAAAGGAGAAGAGACAGAATGCAAATAAATAAAATCAGAAATGGCAGAGGAGACATAACCACTGACCCTGCAGAAATAAAGGAAGTAATGAGAGGATACTATGAACAATTTTATGCTAATAAACTCGACAATGTAGATGAAAGGGGCAACTTCCTAGAAAGGCATGAACAACCAATATTGACTGGAGAAGAAATAGATGACCTCACCAAACCAACCACAAATAAAGAAATTGAATCAGTCATTAAGAAGCTACCCAAAAAGAAAAGTTAAGGAACAGATGGCTTCACATGTGAATTCTACCAAACACTCAAAAAAGAATTAGTATCAATACTGCACAAACTCTTCAAAAATATTGGAAAAGAGGGAAAGCTACCTAACTCATCCTATGAAGCCAACATCACCTTCATACCAAAACCAGGCAAAGATATTACAAGAAAAGAAAACTACAGACCAATCTCTCTAATGAATATAGATGCAAAATTCTTGCAAATCGAATCCAGCACCACACTAAAAGAATTATGCACCATGACCAATTTGGATTCATCCCAGGTATGCAAGGATGGTTCAACATAAGAAAATCAATCAATGTAATACACAATATCAACAAATCAAAGGAGAAAAACCACATGATCATCTCGATAGATGCAGAAAAGGCATTTGACAAAATTGAACACCCTTTCTTTTTGAAAACACTTCAAAGGATAGGAATAGAAGGGAACTTCCTCAAAATTATAAAGGGAATAAATGAAAAACCCACAGCTAACATCATCCTCAATGGGGAAACTGAAAACTTTTCCCCCTAAGATTAGGAACAAGACAAGGATGTCCACTGTCACCACTGTTTTCAACATTGTGTTGGAAGCTCTAGCCAGAGCAATTAGACATGAAAAAGAAATACAAGTCATCAAAATTGGAAAGGAAGAAGTAAAACGCTCACTATTTGCAGATGATATGATACTGTATGTCAAAAACCCCAAAAAATCCCCGGCAAAACTACTAGAGCTAATAAATGAGTACAGCAAAGTAGCCGGTTACAAGATCAACACTCAAAAATTTGTAGTGTTTCTATACACTACTACTGAACAATCTGAGGGGGAAATCAAGAAAAGAATTCCATTTACAATTGCAACCAAAAGAATAAAATATTTAGGAAAAAATTTACATAAGGACACAAAAGACCTAGACAAAGAAAACTACAAGAAATTGTCAAAAGAAATCGCAGAAGACCTAACTAAATGTTAAGGCATATTGTGTTCATGGATTGGAAGACTGAATATAGTTAAGATGTCAATTCTACCTAAATTGATTTACAGATTCAATGCAATACCAATTAAAATACCAAAAACTTACTTTCAGAAATAGAAAAACCAATAACCAAATTTTTCTGGAAGGGCAGGGTGCCCCAAGTGGCTAAATATTTTCTGAGAAAAAGAAATGAAGTCGGACTTCTCACACTACCTGACTTTAAGGCGTTTTATGAAGCTACAGTGGTCAAAACAGCATGGTACTGACATAAAGATAGATATACTGACCAATGGAATCGAATACAGTATTCAGATATAAACCCTCTCATCTATGGATAATTGATCTTTGACAAGGCAGTCAAGCCAACTCACCTGGGACAGAAGAGTCTCTTCAATAAATGGTGCCTAGAGAACTGGATATCCACATGCAAAAGAATGAAAGAGGATACATATCTCATGTCCTATATAAAAATTAACTCAAAATGGCTCAAAGACCTAAACATTAGATCCAAGACCATAAAACTTTTAGAAGAAAATATAGCAAAATATCTTATAAATCTTATAAAAGGAGGCAGTTTCCTAGACTTACACCCAAAGCATGAACATTGAAGAAATAAATAAATAAATAAATAAATGGGAATTCCTCAAAATTAAACACTTCTGTGCATCAAAGATCTTCGTCAAGAAAGTAGAAAGACAGCCTACACAATGGGAGAAGGTATTTGGAAACGATATATCAGATAAAGGTCTAGTATCCAGAATATATGAGACTGTTCAACTCAACAACTAAAAGACAGACAACCCAAGTACAAAATGGGCAAAAGACTTGAACAGACACTTCTCAGAAGAGGAAATACAAATGGCCAAAAGGCACCTGAAGAGATGCTCAATTTCCCTGGCTATTATGGAAATGCAAGTCAAAACCACAATGAGATATCATCTCACACCCACCAGAATGACCATTATCAATAAAGTAGAAAACAACAAGTGCTGGAGAGGATGTGGAGAAAGAGGCACATTTATCTACTGTTGGTGGGAATGTCAAATGGTACAACCACTGTGGAAGGCAATTTGGCAGTTCCTCAAGAAGCTAAGTATAGAATTTCCATATGACTCAGCATACAATTGCTACATATGTACTCAGAGGACATGAGGGCAAGAACACAAATGGACATTTGCACACCAATGTTTATAGCAGCATTATTTACAATTGCCAAGAGACAGAAACAGCCCAAATGTCCATCAACAGATAAGTGTCTAAATAAGCTGTGGTATATACATAGGAAGGAATATTATGCAGCTGTAAGGCAGAAGGTATGAGGTATGTAACAACATGGATGGACCTTAAGGACATTATGCTGAGTGAGATAAACCAGAAACAAAAGGACAAATACTGATTTGAACTGACATTAGAGAATGAACTTGGAGAATCAGTTGGTAACAGAGACCATCAGGAGATAGAAATAGGGTCGATATTGGGTAACAGGAGCTGAAGGAATGCAGATTGTGCAACGAGACTGATTGTAAAAATTGAGAAATGGATAACACAATACTGCCTAAGTGTAATACAATAATGTTAAAACACTGAAGGGAGCGGAATATGAAAATGATAGAGGGAGGAGGCCTGGAAGCACAAATGAAATTGGAAGGAAAGATAGACGATTAAGACTGAGATGATATAATCTAGGAATGCCTAGAGTGTATAATGATAGTGACTAAATGTACAAATTTACAAATGTTTTTGGATGAGGAAGAACAAAGGAATGTCAATACTACAGGGTGTTGAAAACAATGGTAATTAATATTTTAAAACTTTAACTTATGTGTGAGACTAAAGCAAAAAATGTTTGTTTTGTACAAAAATTATATTTTGACTCATGCATTTCCTATATAATTTATGTGGCCAGCTTAATTGAACACCATAGTACTTGGAACCTTGATTAGGGTATGAGATTTTGTAAGTTTGTCTGGAGTGGTGACCCAATAATTCCCAGAGTGATTTGAACAGTGAATAAAAAAGTAATTTCAAAGTCCCCTTGGGGGAATGGTGTGAAAGAGGGAAAATTCAACTTCCCCAAGTGGGGAATTCTTGATATTCTCACAAGCAGTGGGGACAACCAAATCAATAGGCTGGCTCCCTAATCTTGTTTTTATCATATGAAACTTAATCCCACAAAGGACAGGTGAAGTTACTTAAAATTAAGCCTGAGAGTCATCTCCAAGAGAACCTCTTCTGTGCTCAGATGTGGCCTCTCTCTCTTAGCCAACACAACAGGCAAACTCACTGCCCTCCCCCTCTCTACATGGGACATGACTCCCATGGTATAGACCTTCCTGGCAATGTGGGACAGAAATCCTAGAATAAGCTGTAACTCAGCTTCAAGAGATTGAGAAAAACCTTCTCAACCAAAAGGGGAAACAACAAAATGAGGCAAAATAAAGTGTCAATGGCTGAGAGATTCCAAACAGAGTCAAGAGGTTATCCTGGAGGTTATCCTTATGCATTAAATAGATATTACCTGTTTAGTTAAGGGGTAATGGAGAGCTGGAGGGAACTACCTGAAAATGTAGAGCTGTGCTCCAGTAGCCATGTTTCTTGAAGATGATTGTACAATGATACAGCTTTTGCAATGTGACTGTGTGATTGTGAAAACCCTATGTCCAATACTCCTCTTACCTACCTTATTGACAGATGAGTAAAACATGTGGATTGAAAAATAAATAAATAAATAACAGAGGGAATAAACGTTAAATTAAATTCAGTAAATTGAAAAAAAAATTCAAATGTCCAAACTTCAACAAATATCACAAGACATACAAAGAAACAAGAGATGGCCCATTCAAAAGAACAAAATGGAGCAACAGAAACCATATATATATATAGAACCAAATTGAAATACTGGAACTGAAAATTAGAATAACTGAAATTAAAAAAATCGCTGGCAGGGCAAAACAGCCAATTGGAGCTGGAAGAAGGAAGAATCCACAAACCAGAAGATAATACAATTGAATGATCTTTTCGAGGTGCAGAAACAAACAAACAAACAAAAAAAAATGGAAAAAAACTGAACAGAGCCTATGGGATAGTCAGACACCATAAGAGTACCAATATACAGAGGAAGTGTCAAAATGAATATGTATAGAAATAATGACTGAAAACTTCTCAAATATGATGAAAGACAGGAACATACACATCTAAGAAGCTCAAAGAAGTCCACATAGGATAAAATCAAAGATACCACACTGAGACACATTATAGTCAACCAGTTGAATAACAATGACAAAGATAGAATGTTTTGAAAGCTACAAGCAAAGTAGCTAATCACGTGCAAGGGCTACCCATAAGATTAATGTTGAACTTCTCATAGGATACTATGGAGTTGAGTAGACCATGGGATAAGATATTTAAAGTGCTGAATATGAACAGGTATAGATATAAAATATGACATATTTAAAGTGCTGTCAGTCAAGAATTCCAGGTCTGATAAAACTGTTCTTCAGTTCATTATAACTACAACTGTCCTAAAAAGAAATGTTAAAAGGGAATCATTCAAGTTGACATGAAAGGGCACTAGAAAATAGCTCAAAGTCATATGAAGAAATAAAGATCTCTGGTAAACGAAACCACTAATTTTTTTAAAAGTCACTTTAATTTGTTTTCAGTGTGTAACTCCACTTTTTATTTCCTACATGATTCAAAATACAAACGTAAGAAAATAATTTTAAATCTTCATTTTTGGGGCACATAATACACAGATGCAATCTGTGACAAAAAGAACATAAAGAGGGATGCGATAAAGGGGTCAAGGAGCATATTTTGTGTATACTATTGAACTTAGTTGGGATCAATTTAAACTAAATTGTCACAGATATAGGATGTTAAATTTTAACCATATGATAACAAAGAAGAAAATATCTTAAAAATTACAAAGAGATCATAAATGGGTCACTACAAAAGATCAGTTAAACAAGAAAGGAGGCAGTAATGAAGAAAATAAGGGACAACATGGTATAAGACTTACAAAAATCTAATAGAAAAATGGCAGAATTCCTGCATTACAAATAATTAATTTAAATGTAAATGGATTAAACTTCCCAATCAAAAGACAGAGATTGGGGGTGCAAGGATATTTCAGTGGTAGAATTCTTGCCTGTCATGCAGGAGACCCAGGTTCAATTCCCGGTCCATGCACTTCCCCAAAACAAGCTAACAAGCAAAACAAGCAAACAAAAATTCGACAAATGGTGCTGCAATAATGTGATACTCACAGGGAAAAATACTGAAATTGACCCCACCATATAACAAACAAAAATTAAAAAATGACAGACTGACAGAATGGATTATAGAAGCATGGCCAAAGAGGGTGCAAGGGTAGTTCAGTGGTAGAATTCCTGCCTGTCACGCAGGAGGCTGGGTTCGATTCCTGGTCTATGGACTTCCCCAAAATCAAGCAAATACGCAGACAAAGAAAGAAAAAAACCAACAAAACAAAAATTCAACAAATGGTGCTGCAATAATGAGATACTCACATGGAAAAAGAATGAAATGTGACCCCGACATACAGTATACAAAAAAAAGCATGACCGAACTATATCCTGTTTACAACAGACTTATCTTAAACACAAAGTCATATATATGTTGAAAGTGAAAAGGGATATGCAAATTAAAACAACAATGAGATAACACTTCACATGCACTATGATGGATCTTATTTAAAAAAAAAACAGAAAATAATAGGTGCTGTAGAAAGTGTGGGGAAATTGGAACCCTCATGTACTGCTGGTAAGCATATAAAATGGCACAGACACTGTGGAAAAGAATTGCTCATTCCACAAAAAGTTAAACATAGTATTCTATGTGACCCAGCCATCTCACTTCTCGGTATGCACCCAAAAGATTTGAAAAGAGACTCATACAGATACTTGTACTTCAAAGTTTATAGAAGCATTATTCACAAAAGCCAAAAGATGAACCCAAGCATCTATAAACAGATGAATGGATAAACAAAATGTGGTATTCCTATACAATGAAATATTCAGCCATAAAAATGAATGAATGTCTGGGACATGTTAGTACATGGATGAGCCTTGGAAACATTGTGCTAAGTGAAGTAAACCAGATAAAAAAGGATAAATACATATGATTCCACTTATATGAATTATCTAGACTAAGCAAATTCACAGAAGCACAGAGTAGATTAGATGTCACCAGGAACCAGAGTGAGGTGGGAATGTGAAGTTATTGCTTAATGGGTACAGTTTTTGCTTGGGTGAAGAAAATGTTTTGGATAGTGATGACAGATATACACATTGTGAATGTAATTAATGCCACTAATAGGGAGTCACCCTCAGAGAACCTCTTCCATTACTCAGATACGGCTTTTCTCGCTCTCTCAGCCAACACAGCAAGTGAACTCACTGTCTTCCCCCTCTCTACATGGGACATGACTCCCAGGGGGTGTAAACCTCCCTGGAAACATGGGACAGAAACCCGAGAATGAGCTGAGATACAGCATCAAGGGATTGAGAAAACCTTCTTGATTGAAAGGGGGAAGAGAGAAATGAGACAAAATAAAGTGTCAGTGGCTGAAAGACTTCAAACAGAGTCAGGAAGTTATTCTGGAGGTTATTCTTACACATTTTACAGATATCCCTTTTTAGTTTAAGGTGTATTACAGTGGCTAGTGGGAAATACTTGAAACTGTAGAGCTGTGTTCTTGTAGCCATGATTCTTGAAGATGATTGTATAATGATATAGCTTTTGCAAAGTGACTGTGTGATTGTGAAAACCTTGTGTCTGATGCTCCTTTTATCAAGGGTATGGACAGATGAGTAAAAAATATGGTTAAAAATAAACAAATAATAGAGGGAACAAATTTTAAAATAAATTGAGTAGATTGAAATACTAGTGATCAATGAAAGGGAGTGGCAAGGGGTATAGGAAAAAATAGGGGGAACAAAGGTTAAAACATATTAGGTAGATGGAAATACTAGTAGTTGACGAGGGGGAGGGGTAAGGGGTATGGTATGTATGGGATTTTTCTTTTTCCTCTTTGTTTTTTTTTTGGAGTGATGCAAATATTCTAAGAAATGATCATGGTGATGAATATACAACTATGTGATGACATTGTGAGCCATTGATTTTACATCAAGTATGGAATGTTCATATGTTAAGAATGCTTGTGTATGTATGTTGTTTTGTCAATGAAAATATTTTAAGAAATGATTAAAACCGGGAATTTTATGTTTTATATAGGTACCATGATAAAACTAAAAAAAATAAATAAATAAAGGATTAGAGTGGCAAAAAAAAAAAGGAATGAAGTTGTGAGGCATGAAACTAGGTGAAAGAACCTTGAGGGAAGTATGCTGTATGAAATGTCAGAAACAAAAAGACAAATATTATCATGCCTCTCTCATATGGACTAACTATATGTACGAACTCAGAAAACTGAAGTTGAGAGCATGGGTTATTAGGTGGGGTTTATTGTAAAGATTCCTAGATTGTAGGCTATTACAGCAGTCATATCTATTTTGCAGTTGTAACTGTCATTTCTAAATTCTGAGATGCGGAGCTATTTGTGTACAACCTGGTCCTTCCCTGGAACTTTGGGTATTTGTGAGACTGTGCTGGTTTGTATATGCTGTGTACCTCAGAAAAGCCACATCCTTTAGTCCTCATTCGGTATCACTGGGTGGGATCTTTTTGATTGTTTCATGGAGATGTGATCAACCCAATTGTGGATGGTAACGTTTGGTTAGATAGTTTCCATGGAGATGCATCGCCACCTATTCAAGTTGGGGGTGCTTACTGGAGCCCTTTAAGAGGGAACTATTTTGAATAAAGTTTCAGTGCTGATAGAGCCCATGTAGCCAGAGATAGTTGGAGGTGAAGAAAGAAAATGTCCCTGGGGAAGCAGTTGCAGAAGCTTGTGCCTTTCCTATTGAAAGAGAAACATCATCAGCCTTCTTGAACCAAGGTATTTTTCTCTGGGTGCCTTAATTTGGACATTTTTATAGGCTTCCCTTAATTTGAATATTTTCATGGCCTTATAACAGATATCCCCTTAACTGCAAACTTGCAACTTAATAAATTTCCCTTTTTAAGACACATTCCATTTCTGGTATATTGTATTCTGGCTACTTACAAACTAAAACATGACACCTGAGACTCAGAATTAGAGTCTGAAGCTGTGAAAGTCAACATTATCCCATACAGCAACTGTTAAACAAGTTGAAAAGTGATCAGATTCTGACTGATCTGGATAAGACTAAAATAAATCAGAATACAGGGTAAGGGATGATTTGATTTGCATGTTAAAACTTCAATTCTGTGTGAGACCAAAGGAAGTGATGTTTATTGGGTGCAAAAATTGTATTTGGGTAGCACATTATCTAATTTCACTTGTATGGTCCATTTATTCAAACACCATAATTACATGGAAACTTGAAAAGAGAAAGAGATCCTGTTGGTTTATACAGGTTAGTGTGATGTGCCAAGATATCCCAGAGTAATATGAGCAGAGAATAAAGAATTATTTGCAAAGTCCCTTTGGGGAACTTGGGAGAAGGGAGGAAATGTTGAACTTCCCCCATCTGGGGAATTTCTGATATTCTCCCAAGCAGTGGGAACAATGCATTTAATAGGCTGAGCCCTCAAAATTTGGGGTTTGCCTCTATGAAACCGATTCCTGCAAAGAAGAAGTTATGCTTGCTTATAACAGAAGAGGTTGCTGAGATGAGGCCTCTCTAAGTCAACTCTGCAGGTGAACTCCCCCTACATGGGACATGACTCTCAGAGGTGTAAATCTCCTAGGCAACCTGGGACAGAATTCCTGAGGATGAGCCGGGATGTGGCATCATGGGATTAAGAAGGCTTTCCTGACCAAAAAGAGGAAGAGAGAAATGGGAGAAAATAGAGTTTCAATGGCTGAGAGATTTCAGAGTCAAAATGTTATCCTGGAGGTTATTCTTATGCATTATATATAATATGGTTGCATGCATTATATAGATATCTCTTTTCAGTTTGTGGTTACAGAGAAGTACCTGAAACTGTTGGACTGTGTTCCAGTAGTTCTGGCTCTTTTTTTTCACTACATGAGAGTCAATTTTTATTGTTGTTGTATTTACAGTTTTAACATAGCAAACCAAGGTGAATTACCAGTTGGAAGAAAGCACATCTTTCTACACTTTTAGCATCAGTTTTTGCTAACACAATGTAAAATCAAGTAGGAAAGGTGCTAAATTTTACAACTAGGAACAAATAGAGAGAAATGATTTTCTTCAACAGCACTTTATTTTATTCAACCAGCCAATTATTCCTCTGTGTTCTGCATCTTGCTTCCTTTCCTATAGGTGTTCTCTTGCTTCTTGAGAGATGACTGAATAACTATATAGTTTTTAAAATGTGACCATGTGTAATTGGGAAACTTTGTGGCAGACAATTCCTTTATCCAGGATATGGACAAATGAGTAAAAAAAAATATGGACAAAAAGTACATAAATAACAGGGAGGTGATGAAGGGTAAAAAAAGAAATTGGGTGGATTGCAATACTAGTGGTCAATGAGAGGGAAAGGTATGCCAATTTGAAATGGTTGTGTACCCCAGAAAATTTTTTAAAGTTTAAAAATTAAAAAAATGTATTTAACTGAACCACTTTCCAGAAAATGAATCATTTCTATAAAACAATAAAATTACATGAAGGCAATTCTGTTAAGAAAGTAAAAGCACTGCTTTCAATAATGTGATGATGTGATGTTTAAAAATATCTTTTTATATTGTCAGCCACAAAGTTTCCCAAATTGAAGAGGAGGGAAAGCTACCTAACTCATTCTACAAAGCCAACATCACCCTCATACGAAAGCCGGACAAAGACATTGCAAAAAAAAAAAAAAAAGAAAGAAAACTACAGACCAATCTCTCTAATGAATATAGATGCAAAAATTCTCAACAAAATTCTAGCAAATCGGATCCAGCAACACATTAAAAGAATTGTACATCATGACCAATTTGGATTCATCCCAGCTATACAAGGATGGTTCAACATAAGAAAATCAATTAATGTAATACACCATATCAACAAATCAAAGCAGAAAAACCACATGATCATCTCGATTGATGCAGAAAAGGCATTTGAAAAAATTCAACGTGGTTTCATGTTGAAAACACTTCAAAGGATAGGAATAGAAGGGAACTTCCTTAAAATGATAAAGGGAATATATGTAAAACCCACACCTAATATTATCCTCAATGGGGAAAAACTGAAAACTTTCTCCCTAAGATCAGGAGCAAGACCAGGATGTCCATTATAACCACTGTTATTCAACATTATGTTGGCATTTCTATTCAGAGAAATTAGAAAAGAAAAAGAAATACAAGGCATCAAAATTGGAAAGGAAGAAGTAAAACACTCACTGTTTGCAGATGATATGATACTATATATTGAAAAATCCACAGCAAACTACTAGAGCTAATAAATGAGTACAGTAAAGTGGCAGGATACAAGATCAACACTCAAAAATCAATACTTAAAAATAATGTTTCTATACACTAGTAATGAACAACCTGAGGGGGAAATCAAGAAATGAATTCCATTTGCAATTGCACCTAAGAGAATAAAATATTTAGGAATAAATTTTACTAAACAGTCAAAAGATCTATACATGAAAGCTTCAAGAAATTGTTAAAAGAAATCACAGAAGACCTAAATAGATTCATGGATTGGAAGACTAAATATAGTTAAGATGTCAATTCTACCTAAATTGATTTACAGATTCATTGCAATACCAATCAAAATCCCAACAACTTACTTTTCAGAAATAGAAAAACCAATAACCAAATTTATCTGGAAGGGCAGGGTGCCCCGAGTAGCTAAAAGTATTCGGAGGAAAAAAAAATGAAGTTGGAGGTCTCATGCTACCTGACCTTAAGGCGTATTATGAAGCTACAGTGGTCAAAACAGCATGGTACTGGCATAAAGATAGATATATTGACTAATGTAATCGAATAGTGTGTTCAGATATAGACCCTCTCATCTATGGACATTTGATCTTTTATAAGGCTGTCAAGCCAACTCACCTGGGGCAGAACAATCTCTTCAATAAATGGTGCCTAGAGAACTGGATATCCTTATGCAAAAGAATGGAAGAAGACCCTTACCTCACACCCTATGCAAAAGTTAACTCAAAATGTATCAAAGACCTAAACATTAGCTCTAAGACTATAAAGCTGATGGAAGAAAATGTAGGGAAGTATCTTATAAATCTTATACTTGGAGGCAGTTTTATAGAGGCACACCCAAAGCATGAGAAGTGAAGTAAGAAAGAAATAAATGGGAACTCCTCAAAATTAAACACTTTTGCACATCAAAGAACTTCATCAAGAAAGTAAAAAGACAGCCTACACAATGGGAGACAATATTTGGGAATGACATATCAGATAAAGGTCTAGTATCCAGAATTTATAAAGAGATTGTTCAACTCAACAACAACAAAAAAAACAACGCAATTACAAAATTGGCAAAAGACTTGAACAGACACTTCTCAGAAATACAAATGGCCAAATGACACATGAAGAGATGCTCAACTTCCCTGGCCATTAGAGAAATGCAGATCAAAACCACAATGAGATATCATCTCACACCCACCAGAATGGCCATTATCAACAAAACAGAAAATGACAAGTGCTGGAGAGGATGTGGAGAAAGAGGCACACTTATTCACTGCTGGTGGGAATGTCAAATGGTGCAACCACTGTGGAAGGCAGTTTGGCGGTTCCTCAAAAAGCTGAATATAGAATTGCCATATGACC
>PVIY010043624.1:0-20175 GCA_004026745.1 Myrmecophaga tridactyla
AAATAAATAGTTTCTTTAGCTATCTTTCTCTTTTCAGTTTTAATTCGGTTAGGGTTAATTTCCTGAGTAATTTCAATTATTTGTTAAATATTGGGAGTTGTTTTATGGACAAAGATTTTCGAAGTGTTTCACTTAGTTAAAATTTAAATTCCACATGAAATTTACATAAATATGTCCTTTGTTATTGTTGGTTATAATGCGTTACGCATACTTCAATAGTATTAATGTATTAATATTAACACATTAATCAGATGAAGTTGTTATTTGGTGTCAATAAAATTATCACTACTTTTACTAATTTTGTGTATGCTTCTTGTATCTATTGAAAGGGATTTTAATTTTTAATCTTAAATTATAGATATAGATTTTCCCAATAATTCTTGTTTCATTACCCATTTTATCATGCAATTTAAAGCTATTTTATTAGGGACATGCATATAAAAACATATTTTTTATATTTTGCTAAATAATTGACATAATTGAATTCATTATTACATAGCTTTTTTTCTCAGATAATGCTCATTTTTGAAGCTTACTTTGATGTTTATATACAATTTGATTGTTGTTAGCCTAACATATTTTTGTCCATTTACTTCCAACTTATGTGGGTTCATAAAACCAAAGCATTTATCTTTTGAACAATACACTTGGGTCTAGGTTTTTAAAATCTAGTCTGAAATTGTAGGCCAAGCTCTTGATTCTGAGGTTTACTTTTATGAATCTTATGCATATGGTGGAGAACCTTAGCCTACTATAGGTATGCCTAACAGTCACCTCGGAGGACCTCTTTTGCTGTTTAGATGTGACTTCTCTCTCAAATCCCAACTCCCAGTTAAAACCATTGCCCTCTCCTCCATGTGGGACATGACATCCAAAGATAAAAGTATCCCTGGTGGCATGGGAGAAGACTCCCAGGTATGAGCCTGGCCCTGGCACCATGGGATCAACGCCATCCTCACAATAAGGGGGAAAAGAAGTATAACAAATAAGGTATCAGTGGCGGAGAGAGCTCAGATGGAATCGAGAGATGATACTGGAGGTCACTCTTATGCATGCTTCAATTGGACATTGTTACCTATCATAACTTGCCAAACCCCAACCAAGACCATTCCTGCCAATCCTAAAGAATCCCTAGGGCATTATATAAGATTCTACAAAAGTTCCATGCACTAGGGTAACTTTCCAAAGCCTGCAATCTCCACATGGGTCCCTTCCTGGACCAGATAAATCCTGAAATGCAGATTGGCCAGAATTTTTAGAACATCAATTAGTTCCATCCCATATTTTTGACAGCCCTTTCCAACATGAAAAAGTAGAATGGCCATAGCCCAAATAGCACTAAAAAGTAGGCAAAAGATCAAAGGTGATGTGGAGTTATATACAGAGAAGGTTGGGTTTTACAAATAAGTGTGAGTCCTGAATCATTAAGCTGATATTTCTTTTAGCCTCAACTGCCTTAGAGCAGCTAGAAATGAAAACCTAAAAATGTGGAATTGTAACCTAAACTCTGAAACCTTTCTACAACCAATTGTTGCAACGTACTTTGAAATTTATTGCTTTTATGTATATATGTTATTTAAAGAGAAAGAGTATAAAAAAGAAGATAGGATTTAACAAATGTGTATGACTGCTGAACGTTTTATTGATACTTCTGTTGGTCTCCACTATTTTGGAGCAGCTAGAAGAAAAAACAAGAAATCATGGCACTGTAACCCATACCAACCTTAAAGACTGTTCTATAAATACTTGTTAAAATGTACTTAGAAATGTATTGCTTTTTTGCATATATGTTATATTTCATAATTAAAAAAATTTACAAAAAGTCCAGTCTGAAATTAATCTTTAAATTAGAGTATTTAGCTTATTTATAATAATTTTTACTATCGTTATGGAATTTTAAAATTTATTGTCTTGTTATTTGATTTGCTCTTTGATTTTTCTATTTATCTTGCTTTTTTATAAATTAAGTATTGTTTTAATTTACAATTTATCTTATCTACTGCCTTTTTGAATGTATTTCTTTATCATTTGTACTTAGTTTAGAGATTTCAATATATAGCTATTGCCTATAAAAAATCTTTCATTAAATTATTTTTATTTTTACTATTATTTTTACTTAACAATGTACTAAAATTCCGAAAATATAAAGCCATTTACGTCTCACCATTTAAAATAATTTCATACATTTTACTTATATTTACATTATAAACCCTATATTATATTTTTTGCTACACATGTCAATCTTTATTTAAACTCGTTTTTTAAAATACTATTTAGGGGGTAGTGCAATGGTGGCTCAGTGGCAGAATTCTCACCTGCCATGCCTGAGACCTGGCTTCAATTCCCAGTGCCTGCCCATGTAAAAAAAAAAAAAGTAGTATTTAGGGAATTCACAAACAAATTCAGTGGCCCTCTCCCAATTCTTACCTAACCCCGTCTATTTCCCACTTGCTTTTTCCTGTGCAGATTATTCGTACATTTCCATTTTTGTTTGTGTTTGGTATATTTCCATTTTTGCTTGTTGGCATGTAGATGTTTAATATGCTTCCAATTTGCAAAAGACCACAGGCAGTCTGGGGGAGAGGTGTGATCTCAACCAACCCCATTTGTTTCCTAGGAGCACAGGGACTGCTTTATGAATGCTTTTACTCATTAGCAGTGCTCACTTCCCCTTGGGTGTTAAAAAACCCAAACTAAGACAGCACAAGTGTCTCTCAATTCTGACACAAAGCCAGGCATATGAGCTGCTGACCCTGACTGAAGAAGTTGGCCTCTTTGGGGCACAGTCCACAATGGGACCTCTTTCCATGCTCTTAAGGACACTTTGTGCTAAGTGAGTAAGTGTCATATGCTGAAAGTCTCTGTTGTGCCAAGCTTGTGTCCCCACAATACACCTGTGCGGGTTTGAATCTGTCATGTACCCTGGAAAAGCCAAGTTTTTAAATCCTTATTCAATATTGTTAGATAGAATCCTTTTTATTGTTTCAATGGCGATGTGACCCATCCAATTGTGGGTGGTTACTTTTGATTAGATGGTTTCATGGATATGTGTCTCTACCCACTCAAGGTGAGGTTGCTTACTGGAACCCGTTAAGGGGGAACCATTTTGGTAAAAGCTCAGTGCTGACAGAGCCCATGCAGCCAGGCACCTTTGGCGATGGAGAAAGAAAATGCCCCCAGGGAAGACATTTAAAATGAGAAGCCAGAGACCCTACCAGATATCACCATGTACCTTTCCAGCTAACAGACGTGTTAGGACCAATCGGCCTTTCTTTAGCCAATCGGTATCTCTCCCTGGATACCTTAGTTTGGACATTTTCATGGCCTTAGAACTGTTAACTTGCAACATTACAAATTTTCCTTTTTAAAAGCCATTCTGTTTCTGGTATATTGCATTCCAGCAGCTTTTAAAAACTAAAACAACACTGTATAGCATCTCACTCCTCAGTCTGTCATATGTTCTACTTGATAATATTGTCAGTGATTTTCATATATTACTTTAAATTTGAACCTCCTAAATCTAGTTTATACCCATCAGTCTAAGAACTTCCTTTAGTTTTTCTCATGGAGAGAACTTATTGGTAACAAATTTTAACAGCTTTTCTCATCTAAACATTTTTTTACTTTTTTTTCTAGCTTCACTTTTCAGCAGTTTGTGTGTGATAATCCCAAGCTGTGCATTTTATATGTGAGTGTGTGTGTGTTTACTATGCTTACGATCTCTGGCTTTGGGGTTGTGTGTTGAAGTCTCAGTGATTTAGGAAAATTATCTCTCATTATAACTTGAAGTATGTTTTCTGCTTTGTTCTTTCTCTCCTCTCTTTCTAGGGTTTAACGGCACATATGTTCCTTCTTGAGAATGTATAATTTCTTTTTCCTGACTAGATTTGCAGGTCTTTTTTTCTGATGCATCCATTTATTGGTTATACTCTCATAGTAATTCCTTCATTTCACTACAAACATTTCTCATTTTGAGGATTTTTATTGGTTTGATTTTTAGTGTTATTTTTTCTACTGAAATCTTTTCTCTTCATGCTACGATAGTTATTTTAAATAACTTGTCCTGTCATTCCATCATCTAAGTCATGTGTGCATCTACTTCTACTTCTCTGACCTCTTTAATTGTATGTCACATCTCTGCTACTTCAAATGTCTCATATTTTGTTTGTATGGTAGACATTGCTCTTGATTCATTGTCAAGCCTCTTGATTACATAGATTTCCTCATAAGAGTAAATAGCAAGCAAGAAAACTAAAACTCAAATGTTTCCCCACTACTGTGAATCCTCCAAAGTTTGGGGTAAGTCCTCATTCTTCTGGTAGCTATTATTTTGTAAGACTCCTTGAGTCTTTCCCATCACCACCATCGATTTCCATTATCCACATGCATCTTGGAAGATAATGAATCATGGAGAAAAATAATTATGCATCCTTCTCTGTGGCTAACTTAACTTAGCCCTATGTCTGTCAATTTGGTTTTCTTAACAGCCTGAACTCATTACTTCTCCCTACACTACAGCCTGACAATTTCAATACAGCAAATACTAGTCTGCAGAAATCATACTATTGGCTCTCCTCTTTTAATAATTATAGCCATGACTGGTTATATTCCAAGACTGGAAATGATTTAATTTTATATATACTGTGTATATTTTTAGTAGTTCATATCTGGAAGATCTGTTGGTACCAGCAATTACATCATACCATAACCATCAAATTATATTCATTATTTGCAATATCAGGTTTTGGGTTTGTTTTAACATATCACTGATACATATAGCACCAATGTCATAATTTTGGCCACATTGCTGATTTGTAATTCAGGAAAGATACCAATTTGCTTATAGTTTTCAAATCTGTTATACGCATTTTAAATCTTGTATTTTTCCGCTCCATGAATATCTATCTAGGTTATATGTCTGGTAAATTTTCATTTACCCAATCATTCACTCATGCACTAGTTCCACAATCTCCACAGCATACCAAGAACTGTTATGAAGGTATGAAATTTTCTTAAAAAAAAGAATGCTGGGCGGACCATGGTGGCTCAACAGGCAATGTTCTTGCCTGCCATGCCGGACACCCGAGTTCGATTCCCAGTACCTGCTCGTGCAAAAAAAGAGAGAGAGAGAAAAAAAAGAAAAAATGCTGGTTTCTGATTGAGTAATATAAGAAGAGTTGGAATCTACTCTGAAATGATGAATTTGTTATGTTGTTTTAAGAGAGAAGATTTAGATAGGGACAAGGTGACAAAGTACTCTTAACTGATAATCCTTGTTGTCTTTAAAACTTCTCTTTAAAAATTTCTGTTTGTTATGCTTTCTGTTAATAATTATGTCAAGAACTATTAAAGGGTTTCAGGTGTACCTTACTTGCAAGCTAACAAAGTATCATACCACAGCCTAACAAATGCTGGAAGAAGACATAAGACTCTGGTCAGAGACAAAGGACTTTATTACTCATAATTGCAGTTAGTTTGAAGTTCACATTTGTATTAGTTCTCCTTGCCCTCCCCCACCCTGCCCAAGTCCCATGGGAGTGCAGAGCAGACCAAGTAGACACTGCACATACGGTGGGTTTGCAGCACAATCAGGGACACAAGCTTAGGAAACCCCAATTATTAAAGCTGCTAACAATCTGCTCAACCACCGTGTTGAAAGACATGTCATCATTACCATGGAAAGCAAGAAAAATTTGCCATCTGCCTAGGAGGGAAACACTATCTCTACCTTCCAAAGATATTTGCAACAAACATATTTTTAAGAGAATATGAAACAGAAGCCGAAACAAGACATGCAGATATGCCATGGACAGATGATGGAGAACTGCATCCCAATACATGAACTATTTTAAGTTCACTTGGCTTTCCTGTCTGTGTTGATATTCAACCGAAATATTTCATTATTGTAACTTCTACGGATTTGCAGTTATTATTCATTAATCAACCACTTTATCCTTCCAATATTTTGAAGGATAGTTTATTAAATTGCCTGCAATTTTAAGTAAATTAGCTCTCAAGTATTCAAAACTAAAAACCTTTAAACTTCTGTGCACATTTTAAAAATTGTAATAGAAGGCTAATTTAAAATTACATGATAAGCAATGTAAGCACTTTAAAACAATAAAAATTTATAACTATCTAGAGACATAATTATATGAACAGTAACTACCTAGCTATCATATTTTATTGTCACCACTTATAAATTAATTTTGATTTTACATGTGATCTTTTGATATATGTACATTTATTGACTGTAGTTATTACATTTAAAAGTATTCTCATCAAAACCTTGAATAAGCAAATCTTAGCACTCTTGCAATAGATAACAAAAAGATATATGGATAGATATAACACACATTCTGTGTATTAAAACAGTAGTAAATGTGAAATTGTAAATTAATGAAATGAAAAAACAAATCATGGGCCTGCAAACATTCACTAAAAAATTGATTTGATTTGTCAGAATGACATTCCTAATAATTCTAGAGCTTTAAGTGTTTAATTAGAAGATTCTACAGAAGTACCAGTTTTCTATATTAAATGTTAAAATAATATAGAGAACTTGATTCAATATTACTTCTTCAGTCACAAAAATGTGGGAGAGAACATATTGTGAATGATTATTCTTTACTTCTGAAATGTATTTTAATGGTGATTAACAGTGCATTTATGGTCAATTTTGAAATTTAAATGTCTAAAACAAAATTATTACCTATATAAAATATTACCAAAAAATCAAGATTTTAATTTAATGAGAGAACTCTATTATTTTATACATATTTTAAAATATTTTTACTTAAGCATTTCGTTTTTTCTGCTATTTTGAATTGCACTTCTTAAAACTTCATTTTTAGAGGTGTTTTAGGTTTACAGAAGAATTGTTCAGAAAATAAAGCTCCCGTATACCTTTTCTCACACAGATTTTCCCATTATTAATATTTTACAGAAGTGTGGAACATTTGTTACAATTGTTGAACCGATATTGACATATTATTAGTAACTAAAGTCCATAGTTCATATTAGGATTCACTCTTTGATATACAGATCTATGGGTTTTGACTAATGCTTAATATCAGATATACACCATTATCATACAATAAAAATAGTTCACTACCCTAAATATTTCCTGTACTTCTTCTGGCCATCACCCACTCCCCTTACCCTATGGCAACTTTGATATTTCTACTGTCTCTATAATTTTGCCTTTTCCAAAATGTCATATATTGAAATCATACGTTATGCAGCCTATCCAGACTGGCATCTTTCACTTAACAATAGGTATTTAAGTTTCCTCCATGTTTTATTTTTGTTTTGGTTTTGTATGTGCCTTAACAACTCATTTCTTTTTATAATTGAATAATATACTATTGCATGAATGTGCTATGCCGCAGTTTATTTATCCATTCATCTATGGAAGGGGTCTTGGGTTCTTTGTTGCTTCTTGTTTTTTGAAATTATGAATACAGCCTCTGTAAACATTTGTGTACAGGTTTTTGTTTAGATATACATTGTGTTAGTTAGATTCAGTTGTCAACTTGGCCAGGTGAGCATACCTAGCCTTGCTGCTGCGGACATAAGCCAATGGTACGTGAACCTCACCTGTTGCTAATTACATCTGCAGTCGGGTAGGAGGCGTGTCTGCTGCATGAGTGACATTTGACTCAATTGGCTGGTGCTTAAATGAGAGAACGCAACACAGCACAGCCTAAGCAGCTTGGCATTCCTCATCTCAGCGCTTGCAGCTCAGCCCAGGCCTTCGGAGATGCAGAAAGAAGTCACTCCGGGGAAAGATGTTGGAACCCAGGGGCCTGGAAAGAAGACCAACAGAGACTATCCTGTGCCTTCCACGTAAGAAAGAACCTCAGTGGAAAGTTAGCTGCCTTTCCTCTGAAGAACCAACAAAATAAATCCCCTTTTATTAAAAGCCAATCTGTCTCTGGTGTGTTGCATTCCAGCAGCTAGCAAACTAGAACATACATTTTCAGCTCCTTCAGGTAATACCTAGAAGCACAATTGATGACTCATACAGTATGTCTGTGTGTAGCTTTATAAGAAACTACCAAACATTCTAACAAAATGGCTACATTATTTTGCATTCCTACCATCAAAAAATGAGGGTTCCTGTTGCTCCTCATTCTTGTCAGCAACTATTGATACTGTTTTGAAATTTAGTAATTCTAAGAGTAGTTTCGTTGGTATCTCATTGTTTTAATTTGCAATTTCATAATTCTGTATGATATTGAGCATCTTTTCATAGCTTATTTGCCATTTTTATACCTTCTTTGGATGGTGTATGTTCAGCTCTTTTGCCCATCGTTAAATTGGATTGTTTGTTTTGCTATTATTGAGTTTAAGTGGTCTTTGCATATGTTGGATACAAATTCTTTGTCAGTTATTTATTTTGCAAATATTTTCTCCCAATCTAGGATTTGTCTTTTCCAAGATATCTTTTCCACACTGTGCTCTTTGCAGAACAGGAGAATTTGTTTCTTATAAAACCAATGTCAAATAATCAGTGAAATTTGATGCCATCTGGCACAAGTATATAAGCTATATAATTTCAGGTTTCCTGAAATGTGGGCATTTTACATGTTTCCAAAATCTGTTTTTTTCTAATTAATACATATAATAATGGCAGTGTATTTAAAGGAAGCATAGAATAAATTATGATAAAAAATCTTACATTGAACATATCTAACATATCAATAAATAAAAATGAGATAATAATTATAAAATTAATTATTTTTATAATTAATAACTATAAAAGAAAAGACTCCCTTAAAAGAGAGGAGTCCCAAATTAGGTGACAACCTAAGGCAAGAAACTCATTTAAAGCAAAGTCAATAATAAACATTCAAAATTTTAAAAAATGAGTAATTGAATGTTAGATGCAAACACAAATAAAGCAACATTTTTAAACTCTTGAAAACAAAAGCTTGAATTCAAGTGAGAAAGCAATAAAATTTGAAAATGCATGTTTTGATGATTAACAGTAAACCTTAGAATGAAAATAAGCAGTTACGAATATCTCTAAAACAATTAACTTTGTAACTATTAATAAATTATTAAACTGGAAGGAATGTAAAATAAATACAGAAAATGATTAATAGTAAGATAGTTTAGTATACTTTTCACAGTAAGATGGTTAAATTGGATATCAAAATCAAAATATAGAAAAGACAGCTAACATAATCTATAAAGTGGATATGATTGACATATATCAAAGATCATGTCCTGAACACAAATTAAACACACCATCTTCAACAGTCCTTTCACTGGTCAACAACGCTGGTAAAATATTATGCTACAAATTGAACAAATCACTCTTTGTGAGAGGTAATCAAGCATGAAATAGCAAAATATCTATGCCATAGAAATATTAAAATGTCTACATATCATTGGATATCTAAAACAGTGCTAGGGTAAAAATTCCTAACTCCATTTACAAGAAAGAAAAAGTCAACTGAACTCTCAGACTCAAGAAGTTAGAAAAAAAATATGGAAAGATTTACACAAAGAACACACTAGAACTGATGAATTAAGACACAGTCAAAATGCTAGATCTAAAATAAATTCAAAACCTGGTTCTTAAGAGGATAAAAAATAATAATACAATAGATGAATGGTTAGAAAACCAAGTAAGCCAAAAATATATGAGGAAAACTGTATCTATATACAAAACGATCATGGGGAAATAGCAACAAATGGAAAGGAATTTTAATGATTCATAAGAGACCATTTTGTTCTATTCTTTGAAAATATTTTGAGGAACTGAAAGGAGATGCAATTTTCCCAGGAACACATATAATCAAAATCAATTTAGGATATAATAAAAATCTCACTATGATAGGAAAATCTAAAATATAATATAGAAAAACAAAATAAAATGCCAGAGCACCAGATCAACATAATTTCACAGATGAGATCTCTCACACCTTTAAAGAAAGAGCACTCCAATGATATTTAGCCTATTCCATCACATAGAAAAATAAGGGAAACATTCAACAATTCTTTAAGATAAAAGGCTTTATACCAAACCAAAAGACAGCATGAGAAATAAAACTATCCAAAGCATAACTTATGAATGTGAATGTAAATACCCTAAATAATATAGTAGCAAAAAACCCCAATATATATTGAAAGAATAATATGTCAGAACTGAGAGGCTACATATCAGATACTAAGATGACTGCTTAGAATGATTTTAGTATTTGAACTTTTTATTTATATAAAAGTGAAATATTATATGATACAGCATTATTTCATTAGATTCACAAATGCATTTCTAATAAAAATGCTAATAAGATTTTTTCTCCTTTGGATCCAGGAAGGCTCATTTGAAAGAAAACATAGGAAATTAACAAGCTTATATCAAGCAAAATATTGATAAGATAGTGGGAAAAAAGCCTACTAGATACTTAAGTATTTAGTAGAGTTTATTAAAAGTAGGCCATTGGAACAGAATATAGTGAAGGAAAAAATATAAATACAGATGGGAATATAGGATAAGATAAAGATGGCTTTTTCAAAACATGGTGAAATTATGATTTTTCACAAATCCTTTAGAGCGACGTAGGCATTTGAAATTAAAAGAGTTGGCTCCTTCCCCCATAGATCATACCAAAATCAAATCCAGATGGCTGAGATATTTTAAAATAAAAAGTAAAATTATAAGGCATATTTATACAAATGATATAATTATTAAAATAATATCAGAGGAACAGACCTTTCTGCCTTGTATAATACAAGCTACTAAGCCAGTGTTGAAAAAAAATGTGAACTTCAAGATACAAAATTCAAAATATCTGCATGACTGAATTAAAAACAGAAACTCATATCTTAGGCAAAGGGTTAATGTCCCTTACCATATTGTAAATTTTTACCAATTAATAAAAAACAGCCAATAAACAGTAAAATGGTCATCTGATTAAAAGACATGAAGTATACATAGCTAGGAAATCTTTCAAAATACCTTCAATTTCACTTAGGGAAAAAAAGTGCAAAACCTTAACTTCACTTAGAAAAATAAGTGAAAAATAAAATTACAATGGGATCATATTTTCATGCATCATCCTAACACACATAAAAAAGCTACTGCCTTGGGCAGCTGCCGTGGCTCAGCAGGCAGAGCTCCGACCTGCCGTGCTGGAGGTCTGGAGTTCAATCCCTGGTGCCTCCTGCCCATATGCAAAATTTAAAAAAAAAAAAAAAAAGCTACTGCCTTATTGAATGGGAGGAGAACTAGGCACCCCCTCCCCCCGAACTGTGGATAGAAGAGTAATTGAAATATTCTCTCTGGACAGCAATTTATCACAACATATCAGAATTTAAAAATCACATATATTTGGAATGAGAAATTCTATGTCTAGATGTGTATTATTTAGTTACTTTGGCATATGTGAAATGGTGAGTCTGTTGAGGATATTCTCTAAGCACAGTTTTTACAGTAAAAAATTCAATATTGACAGAATGTTCATAAATAAGGAAATATAATAAAGATAATATCCAATTACTAAAAAAGAATGAAACATCTGTATATGTACTGCTCTATGAAGACTGTATTATCAGATGACAAAAGCAAGTTTGGGAACCATGTGTCTACAGAAGGCAACTGTTTTGTGTATATTTATATATATATCTGTTAGTTAGATTTAATTTTTCTCTCTAAGAATATATAAATAATGACTAATAGTGGTTGCCTCTAGAGAGGCTCATGGGGTGTTAGATAGGGAAGCAAAGGAATTTTATATCATTTGAACATATTTTATACCATTTGAATATTTTATTTGCATGACAACTGCCAAAATATTAATTAATTGTGCCTTTAAATGACACATTTTTACATAAGCATTTTTGTTTACCAAATATGTCAGCACAAATATTATTCCTTCATAAATATGTACAAGCTTGATAAATCTTTTAGTTCCTTCTACAACTAAAATTTGAACTTTGTGAGAGGAATCAATAGACCCCTCTCCCTTTATAATCATAGACGAGTGGGAATTTCCCTATGACAGCTAATAGAATAGAGGAATGGTTAGGCTTTGTTTTAGATCCACATGATATATTGTTGTAGGCTGAATATGGACAGCTTCTGCACCGCAGCTCAACTCAGGGGTAGTTGTAGAAAACCAGTGGTCAGGGTAAATACTCTGATTGGCAGAAGTCAGTTAGTCATCTTCTTTGCGTGAGGGAAAAGTAGTCTGAGATGAAAATAGACCATTTACATAGTGACAAATGGTTTAGCTTGAAGGTTAGGAGTTTAAACAGCAAGATTTGAATATCAGAAATAATGATAGCTGGGGAAGAGGCTTGTAGATGAACTCATTGGGGTGCTGATACAAAATAAATAATGGTCCCTTTTTCCTTTGCTCTTTACTAGTACTTCAAAAACTAAGCCACTAAACTTAGAGTTCCTCAAGAGCTGTTCTGATATTTTAGTTTTGACACATACTATGGAGTGGGTTGAATGGTGGACCCCCAAAAGTTTATCTACTCCTAATCTCAGAAACTTTTCAGTGTCAACTTCTTGGAAATAGGTCTTTGGGGATATAATTAAGTGAGGGATATTGAGGAAAGATCATCCTAGATTTCATGGTGGCTCTAATCTAAATCTAATCAAAGGGCAATGCTCTCAGGAGAAACCAAAGAGAAGTAAGCACAAACAGAAGAGGAGAAAGCCATGTAAAGACAGAAGCAAAGAGTGGAGTATAGTTGCCTGTTAAAAATGCTGGCAGTTACTGGAACCTGGAAGAAACAAGGAGCAGAATCTCCTCTAGAGTGTCCAGAAGGAGTACAGCCCCTCTGTCAACTTGATTTCAGACTTTGGCCTCCAGAAGTGTCAGAGAATAATTTTGGTTGTTTGAAATCACTAAGTTTGTAGTAATTGTTACAATATCCACAGGGAAGTAATGCACTAAATTTAGTTTTTTTATTCTGATGAAGGGAAAATTTTATTTTCCAAACTTTAAATAAATATAAACAAGTATTTATTTGCAATTTAATGATCAATGCCATTTGTAATGTCATTTTGAAAATTAATATTATGTAGCTATGCCTTGTTGACTCCTTTAGAGAAAACATCCCATTTTTTCTCTCCCTTTCTTCCTCTTTTCTTTTTATCTATTAATAAAACATTTAAATACTGAGAGGTTTCCTGGACAAAGTTAACTGTAAAAACTTGAACTGATCTACTCAGAAAAAGAAAATAGAAGTGTCAAGTGCAAGTGAAAGATAACATCTTTTGCAACTTTGGTCCCCAATGAATGCTGTTGAAACATAATTTGTGTATTTTTTCACTGTGACAATGAATTTGTTATAGTACTGTCTAGAGTATTAAATAAGCCCATCATTCATTTGTTCACTAAACCATTGTTTATATGTCAAAAAAGAAGGAAAAGGAGATGAGAAGTGGCCAAAACAGATGGCAGCAATAACAACTCTTTTGCTAAGAATAAATTGTATGCAAGTAAAGAATATTTACTGTGTATCCTTGCAATTTGGACCAACACGATGGGTACATCTGCAAAGCTCCTTTGGTGAGGTCTTTTTAAATTACAGAATAGAAAATATGGTACCTTGGAAAGCTGAAAACTATACTTTCATTTTATCAGCTACACAATGGTGATTCTAAAATAATTTGCTCACTAATCCTTTGATGCACTACTTATGAATTGCAAAGGAGGGATTATTTTTATTTAAATCAGTTAAAAGAGATATTGTATAGGTCAAAGATTACTGTCTATGCAATAAGTCATCTTAATATGCATTCCAACTTCATAGGAATAAATAGTGTCTGTAAGTGTTTTGTGAAAATTATATTTAAGCTTCTGGGTTCCTCCTTTTTCTTTGGAGACATCACTTCCTCCAGTTTTCTGTCAAGATTTACCCCCAGATCTTTCTTTCATATTAAGGAAAATATGCCAGGTAAATGTAAACTATTCTATGACACTGACTATACTTGTCAAATTTTTATTTAATAAAAACATATTAAATCAATGGATTCATTAGGAAATGGGGAAGGATCTGTTATCACATATAAGGGGCTCCATAAACCAGCAGTGTACTAGCTCTGTCCTATGGGTGATTGGATAACAAGGTGTCTCCTCTTTTAATTTATGATTCAAATTTACCACTTGGCTCTGCAATTCCTTCCATGGCAATTGACCTATGAATAGTCAATCTGAGCAACCATGTGGATAAAATGTACTCTTTAAATTGGTATATATTTAGTTTCCTCATAAGGCATTTCAATACCACTTCATGATGGTAATAGCAATAATAATTGCTTCATTCCACAGGGATTATATTGACTTACAAATGTTTCATATATCAGAAAAATACCTATTTCCTAGAGGATAGAGCAGAAATATGTTATCCTTAGTTTGTTTGCATGTAGTTTGAGAAAATCATAAGAAGACTGCCCAGGATAATTACTATAATTCTGTGATGCTAACATTATATTTTACAAGGAAAATAAAATGAGTTTTTCCGTGTTTGACACAAATGCACACTTAATGCCATTAGTTATTGGAGATTTTAAAAAGCGTTTTAGCAATGCCTGAAGCTATATATTCTAAGCATGTTAAAAGGTATGAATTATAAAGTAAGGCACGTTATAGGCATGAAATGATAATATTCTTCACTCATTTTGTCATACAGTTATTTTTATGAAACTAAATGGACAATCTGCTATACTGCACTCTTTTAACCAAATATGATTAAGCTGGATATCATGATAAGCCAGTCACAAGAGAACTCATTAACTCCTTCAGAAACACCCACCGCCATCGCAGTCATGCCAGTCAGTACAGCAGTAATGAACAAACATTAACAAAAAAAGAATAATTTTGTTCAACAATTATTTACGAGTAAAAGACATTCTTGAAATTTGACTTTTATTGTACTAAATGGTACACAGGGCTTTAAAAGATGATGAGATTTAGCAAATGAGATTTGTTCTCAAGTGTGTAGAGTGTAATACAAGTTCAATTGTCTCCTGCACCTGAGGGGATACACATAGCCTGAATATATATCAGAAGATATATATTCCTCTTCCTGCCCCCTCTCAAACCTATCTATGGCCCTGACACTGAAAATTTAGTCATCTGAAGGAAACATGATAGGGCAGAACCCTGATATTCAGAGAGAACATGATGCCACATGGCTTTGAGTGCCATATTTACTTCTTTAGGCAAGATTCATGTACCACCAATTCTTGCCTAATCCAAAGTAAAAATATTAATCTTTTATATTTTCTTCTAGAAATCTTAAATTTTTCACTCCTGCCATTAAGTAGAAAAACATATTGGAGTTAATTTACATTGAAAGTACGTGGTTGCTGGCAATTTTCATTTTTTCAAATGGTTAGAGAGATGATACAGAACTTTTTTTTTAAAGCTATTTTGTCTCCATTAAATTACCATCCATCTCATGTATAAAAACAACTGATCACTAGGTATGAGAACTATTTTGGACTCTGTTCTCTTCAATTTGTCTATTTATCTCATCCTAATCCAATCACATGCCTTCTCAATTACTGTAACATGAGAATAAATGTTGAAATTATGTTATAAACTGTTCAATTTTGGGACTCTTTCTTTTAATCAAAATTGTTTTGGCTATTATAAGACCTCTGAATTTAGGTATATTTTAGAATTGTTTGTCAATTTCTACATAAAGTGTGCTTGGTTAATAGAGCTTTTTGAATCTATGGATTACTTTTAAGAAGTGGCTTATCTCAACAACAATTATCAATTTATTGATGCTAATTATTGATCATAAATTTCCCCTGTGAATGTTTTGGAATCTTCCAGGTACATCAGGGCTTCCCAAATTCAACACCATTGACACTTTAACCCAAGCAACTCTTTGTTGTGAGGAGAAGCCTCTGCATTTCAGGATATTGAAGATTACCTATGGTGCCTACTCACTATATGCCACTTTCACATCCCCATACTTCTAAACACATTTCTAAAGGCATGGACAAACGTACTCAGAGATGAAATCTTCATTTGAAAATGACCAGGGTATAGGCTTGTATATATTTTGCTAAATTTATTCCAATGTGTTTCATGTTTTTAGAATTATATAATATATTGTTTTATTTTAATTTCTACTTTTATTTATTTTTTAAACATATAATAATATATAAAATTATTGATTTTTGTATACTGATCCTATATCCTGTTAAAATACTATATTAGTGTTAATAGGTCTGATATGTATTTGGTAAATCCTTATGATTTCATATGCACAAGACCAAGACTTTCTTAAGAACAACATTTTATAATAGATTTATAAATCTATTTGCCTTTTCTTTCTTTTATTCTTCTATTTGCATTGACAAGAAAATCTAGAAAATTAGTGAATAAATATTTCCCATTTATAAAGAAAGCCTAAAACTCAGCCTTTCATTGCCATTGGGATGCTAGCTGTAAATTCTTTGTGGATACTCATTTTGGTTGAGAAAGTTTCCTTCTATTCTTGTTTTAATGGAAATGACTGGATGTTGAATTTTGTGAAAGTGTTTTACTGCTTTATTGAGATATTAAAATAGTAAATTATCGTTATTTTAATTCAACCTTGTATTCCTGAAATAAATATATTCTGATCATGGATCATGGTATATTACCCATTGTACATTGCTAGAATCTGTTTCCTGTGACGTTCTTGATTTTAATCTGTGCATTCACAAGGGATCAGTCTATAGTGTTTTTTGTTTTGTTCTGTTTTGAGTTTTAATTTTTCCTGCAATATTTAGTTTTGTAGTTTTGGTATTAGGGTAATTATGGCCTCATAAAATGAATTGGGTAGTTATCTCAACTCTTCTCTTTTCTTCTTTAAATGTTCATATAATTTTGTCAGAAAGTCTTTAAAGAATTCACTAGTGAGGCTATCTGAGACTGGAGTGCTCATTTCTGAGATGTTTTTAAAATGAATTATGCACCGTTAATGGATAGACAGCAATTCATAGTTTCTATTTCTTTCTCAGTCTGGTTTGACACATTGTGTCTTTCAAAGAGTTTGTACCTTTTAGTGGTTTTGATTTTCTGGACTCAAGTTGTTCAAGTTGTTCATAATATTCCTTTTATCTCTCAGGGCATGTTGGATATGTTGGCATATCCCCCTTTTTATTACTAATACTGGCAATTTCTTTTTCTCTTTTTTATTAACCATTCTAACTAGAGACTTACCAAGTTTGTTACATTTTCTCTAAGAGCCAATGTTTTTTTTTCCTTTTCCCCATTGGTCTTCTCTTATGTTTGCCCATCAACTATTCAATTGGCATCACTATTATTGCTTTCCTTCTAAATAGTTTGCATTAATTTGCTCTTCTTTTACCAGCATCGTACTTTGCAAGTGTAGATTATTGAATATAGACGCTTCCTCTCTTATGATATGAGTTCAAAAGGTCTATATTTCCCTTTTAGCAGCATCAAAAAATAGTTATGTTGTGATATTATATCCATTATGTTTAAAATATTTTTTCCTTATATTTTTGTCCCATAGGATATTTATGTGTGCTGCTTAATTGGGAAATATTCAGGTAACTGTTTTTATTTCTAATTTAATTCCAGTGTAGCCAGAAAAAATAATACATATGATTTAAATTATTTTATATTTATTTGAGTTTTGTGTTATGGCTCAGCATATGGTCTCTTGTTGAAATTTAGATGTGCCCTTGAAAAGATTCTAATGTATTCTTATAGGAGTCATAGTTTTGCCATGGTCAATTGGGTTAAATTATTTAGTAATATTTAAGTTTTCCTTATCCAACGTGATTTTCTGTCTATTGTTCAATTGTCTATTGTTCAAATGTTTCTGTCTATTGTTTAATGAGATTTGAAAATTTTAATATTTCTCTTTTTATTTCTGTCAAATTTTATTTTGTGTATCGTAAAAGTCAATTGGATGCACACATGTGTCAAACTGGTGTGTCATTTTGACGAATCAATCCATTTGGTTTAATTTATCCACAGTAACAATTTTTGTTCTGATGTCCAGTTGGTCTGCCACTCCTTTCTGCTAATTCCATAAACTCTCTGTCATTTCTGAGTCCACTTTTATTTACTGATTAATTTCTCTTTTCTTCAGGTTACATACCCCCGCTTCTTTAAATGTCTAGTAATTTTTTTTATTGCACACAAGATACTCTGAATGCTTGCTGTTATGAATATGAGGGTGTTCATTGTCTGTATTTTGCTGTCCTCCCTTGAAGAGCGTTGAGCTTTGTTTTGGCAAGAGGGAAGTTGGCACCTTCAAGGCCTTATCTTTCATTTCAGGAGTAACTTATCTACCGAGGCATGACCCCTTTGAAATTTCTATTACATGCCTGAAGTGTTCAGCATGGAGCCTCCATTCTTGTGGTCAGAGTTCCACAAATTTTGCTTTCTGTGAGCTAAATTGTTCACCTTACAATTCTTCAGTTTTTTACTTTTTTTATTTTTCAGAACGATTTTCATTTTTTTTTTACCTTTTAAATGTTTTTCTTTACTAGAGAAGTTGTGGGTTTATGGAATAATATGCATAAAATACAGGATTCCCATACACCATGCCACCACCAACAGGTTCCTTCTTTTGGTGTGTGACATTTGTTACGATTGATGATAACACTTTCTTCTAATTGTAATATATTTTTTTAGACAGGAGTTACCTTTGTTACATGTGATGAAAGATTATTAAAAAGTACTACTAACTATTGTCCATAGTTTAAATTAGGTGTATTTGGTCCCTTATATTACCCTATTATTGACACGTTGTACTAGTGTTGTACATTTGGTATAACCCATGAAAGAACATTTTTATATTTGTGCTATTAACTATAGTCTGTAATTTATAATAGGGTTCAATTTATAATAGAGTTACACAGTCGTATGTTTCACCTTTTAATTTTTATTCTGGTAGCATATATGACTTAAAATTTCCCCTTTTAACCCCATTCATGGATATAATTCAATGCTGTTAATTACTCTGACAATACTGTGGTTCCATCACCATCTTCATTTGCAAACCTTTATAATGCAATGTAAAGAGAAATTTTGAAGAAATTAAACGCCATCTCCCCATTCTCTCCCTCCATTTTATCCCCTGGTGACCTACATTCTATGGTCTAACTCTATGAGCCTGCTTATTAAGATTAGTTCATATCAGTGAGAACATACGTTATTTGTCCCTTTGTGTCTGGCAGTTATTTTCCTTTAGTCTTTTGGCAATTGTTAATAATGCTACTATAAGCATCAATTATATGTTTTAATCCATACTTTCAGTTCTTTAAGACATATACTTAGTAGAGGGATTACCAGTACATATGGTAATTTTCTGAGGAACTGCCAAATTGTCTTCTACAGCTACTGAGTCAATTTACATTCCCACCAGCAAGGAATGAGTGTTAACCATTTCTCTACATCTTCTCCAGTACTTGTAGTTTGATTTTTTTTTTAAATAATAGTCAGTCTATTGGGTGTGAAATGATGTGTATTAGTTAGGGTTCTCTAGAGAAACAGAATCAACAGGGAACACTTGCAAATATGAAATTTATAAAACTGTCTCATGTGAACACAGGAATACAGGGTCCAAAATCTGCAGGGCAGGCTGTGAAGCCAAAGACTCCGATGGATGGTCTGGATGAACTCCACAGGAGAGGCTCACCAGCTGAAGCAGGAATGAAACCTGTCTCCTCTGAATCCTCCTTAAAAGGCTTCCTGTGATTAGATTAAGCATCACTTATTGCAGAAGACACTCTCCTTTGGCTGATTACAAATGGAATCAGCTGTGGATGCAGCTGACATGATCATGATCTAATTCTATGAAATGTCCTCATTGCAACAGACAGGCCAGCACTTGCCCAACCAGATAAGCAGGTACCACAAACTTGGCCAAGTTGACACATGTCCCTGACCATGACTGTCCACCCCTTGTCAACGTGGCAGCTATATATATATCACCTTAAACCATACCTAATTTCCAAATGAAAACAATAAAACATGCATTTTTTCTTTTACCTGACAATACTCTACTGGAAACACATATACTGGAAACACATTAAATCTCTCCAGAATAGGATGCAAATCCTTGGGCAACATTCATTCTTAAACTTGATCTCTTACAACTTAAATAGTATAACATGAACAAAACAGCATTACAGTCTTCGTTTCTGTAACTGATCACATGGTC
>PVIY010043625.1:0-20210 GCA_004026745.1 Myrmecophaga tridactyla
ACCTTGGGGTTGGTCAGGGTCTCTCTATTCCGGACCACACCCCAGGGGGCCACGCCCATGGCGAACACCTTGGTGCCCCCGGTGCTGGCCATCTGGTGGTCGCGCACAGCCACGCCCACGTGCCGGCCAATGCCCGTGTGCAGCCCCCCGGTGACGATCCAGGCCCCTGCGGGGAGGGGGTGAGCGGTGAGAGGCAGAGATCCCGCGGGGCCGGGGAGCGAGGCGAGAGGGACACCGGAGACTGAGTGGGGACACTGGGCCGCGCACCGCCCCACCCCCCCACCCCCCGCCCGCTCACCTGTGCTCTGGGCGGCCCGCACCAGCCCGCGTCGCAGCAGGTCCTGCAGCCAGGTCTGGAGGGTGGGGCCACCCGAGCCCCCCAGCACGGACACCACCAGGTTCGGCGCCCGGAAGCCCCATGTGCGCGTGACCAGACTGTAAGCGGCGCCTGGGTCCGTGCGGTCGGAGAGTCGGATGAACTGTGGACACACGGAAGGAAGGGACATGGGGAAAGGGGGACAGAGACCCAGAGAGAGGGGGGCAGGGACCCAGAGAGAGAGGGTGACAGAGACCCAGAGAGGGGGACAGAGACCCAGAGAGAGGGTGACAGAGTCCAGAGAGGGGGACAGAGACCCAGAGAGAGGGGGACAGAGACCCGGAGAGAGGGGAACAGGGACCTAGAAAGAAGGGACAGGGACCCGGACAGAGACACAGATAGGGATGGGCAAACGGGGAGACAGGGTTCACTGGGGAGTCGGGGACCCCCAGGCTCGCAGCCCCGCTGGGAGTGGACCCACCCAGCCCCGGGCTCACGTTGCTGGCCTTGCGGCCGGCGCCCAGGAAGTCCACATCCCCGAAGGCGTCAGTGGGCTTCTCCGTGGTGTGCACATCGCCATCCCACACGGTGACTACAGCCGCCCCAAATGCATCCTCCACGGCCACGGGCGGGTGCGCGCCTCGGGCACGTCCACACTGGCACAGGGTCCCGCTGGGGGTCAGGAGGGTGACGCATGAGCCCCAGGTGTGTGTCCCCACCGACCCCCAGCATCTGGGGACGGTCCCACACTTCTGCTGAGGGGCCCGTCTACACTGTCCCCATCCCCCCCCCAGAGCAGTCGCACTCCATGCTGACCTTGGCATGACCCAGAGACTGGGGGACAGAGACCCAGACAGAGGAGGGTCGGACAGAGACGCACAGGGGTCTGGCGGGCAGAGACCCAGGCTCTGACAGAATCACCCGGCCCCACCTTAAGGAATTCACAGTGGCTCAAGGAAACTCAAAGAGAGGGGTCTCCAGGGCCTGCAGGGCCTGAAAGAGGAAAACCCAGCAAGCCCTCTGGGGTGTCCCTGCCACCTCTGATGCAAATGGATGGCATTCACCAGGAAAAGCAAAACCCAGAGAGTAATTTAAAGAGCACCTGTGTGCCAAACGTAAACACAGCTGTGTGGCTTTGGGCAAGTGAATTGCCCTCTCTGAGTCTAAATTTCCTCCTCAAATAAAAAGACCATAAAAATAATACAGTCTACTTCTATAAAACTGGGAGTGGATTAAATAGCACCGTGTGTCCTGACATGAGGACCATATGCCAGTCCCAGTCCGAAAAAGGATTCTGCAGGGACTCCACAGGCAGCCTTAAATAATCTGAATAACACAGGGAGAAAGTCACTGCTTTTTCAGTTCTCCTGGTTATGTCAAGTGGGGAGGCTCGGCTGGGTGCCAAAATACCTTGGCTATTCTTTCATTTTTAACAGAAGAAAGCAGGCCTAGGGCTCAAACCCTGGGCTGGCCACAGCTTCCCGCTAGAAAAGTTGCAGGTTGATTTACTTTTAGCATATTTGTATTTTAGAGTTCATTTCTCTTCCTTTGTGGCAAGTGGAATAGGTTTTCCATTTATGGTGATCATATGCAACTTTTCCTCTCTTAAATAAATGCACTATGATCCCTTCCTGTCTGAATATGATCAGTGACTGTGCTTCTAAGTATGAGTAACAAGAATTCGGGGGATGAAAGGATTACTTTGGAGATTTATCAAAATCTTTTTGGTTCCTGATTCCAGAAAGAATTCAGATTACGGAGGAGACCTGCACTGACATAAAGCAAGCGAGCCAAGGACCGATTTTGTGTAAATAACAGTACAAATAGTACATGGGTTTGGCAAAAGTTGTGAAGAAAGTAAAAAAAAGACTAAATGATGCACCCATGGAATGAACAGAGAATATCCTTCACCCAGCTCCTGGCAGAGTGAGAATTCCAATGAAGGACATACTTGTCTTCCTTCCTGAGTCTAGCCCCAGGGTGCTGGAATGCCTCCGTTTACCACTTTCTCCTCTCTCCCGTCTCTACCCCATCCCTAGAGCCCCTCATCCACCTCCAGCTACTTCCTACAACCCCTTCCTCATTAAACTTCTCCAAGGAATGGTCTAGAGCTCCTGCCTTCCAACAGGGTAGCCCCTAGCTACGTGGAGCCATTAACATTCAAATTAATTAACAAGAAATAAAATTTAAAATGGAGCTCAGTCGCAGTAGCCATATCTCAAGTGCTCAAGAGGCAGGAGCTTTTGCTATCCTGGACAGCCAGGATCGACCATTTCACTCATTCCAGAAAGTTCTACCAGATAGCGCAGATACATGATGCGTCTGGCTTCCTACCCTCCTCAATGTGGCCCCCAAAAGTGAAACTGTTCTTGATAGGGTCAGCAATTACCACCACGTCCCCAAATACTATGGTCTCCACTGAGGGCTCATCTGACTCCATCAGAAACAGAGCAGCCCAGGCCTCAGGTTCTGGAAAACCTTGTCCTTGGGGGGGCCCACACCCGGCCCCACCGGCCTGCCTCCTCTCTCTGGCTGCCCTTTCCCTGCCTGATTTACTTGCTCTTCTTTGCAGTTAGATATTACCCAGTTGAGGACCCACGGGCTTCCCTATGATTCTCAAACTGCGTGCCTCCACGAGCCAGCAGGCAATTCCACAGAAAGAAGCATCTGGTTGAAACCACAGGGATATGCTGGAGGCTGCCGTCTGGGAGCATGATTTGAAGTGTGAATGTTTATCTGAAGGCTTTCAAAGGTTTAAAAAAAAACAAACAAAAACTTTCTAGGCCAAAGACAAACTAAAAAATGGCCAGTTTGCAATCCTCCTGACTTGACACATTTTTGTCCTGTGCCACTTCACCTACTTTCACAGTTTTCTTGCCATCTACAGCTGGGGCTTCTCAATTCTTGGACCTGAGTCCAGAGCTTTCCTTTCCCTGGGTCCCAGATCCAGATCCGTTCCCAGACGTCCGTTCGGCTCAGGGGCAATTCATAGTCAGAACCCCGCAACACTTCCCCAATCTCCTGGGTTCCCCATCTTGGGGCGCCCCATCGCCTCCTCAGTCACTAGAGTAGATGCCCGGGAGCCATGCTCCCCTCCCCTCCACTCACCCCCACATCCATCGGACCCCAGCAAACCCTGCTTTCAATCTTGTCCCCAAACCCTCCTCTCTGTCCCCGCAGACTTGGCCTGGCTCAGGTCTCTTCCCCTCCCACCTGGACCCTTGCCCCAGCCTCCTTCCAGGACTCCCAAACTCCTATTCATTCCCATGAGGCCCCAGAGAGTCTTTCCACACTCCAGAGCTGACCCTGACCCTCCCGTGGCTCCCTAGTGCCAAGACAAAGTGCAAACTCCTCCTGATGACTCTAAGACCCTGCGTGTTCTGTTCCCACCCATCTTTACAACCTCCTCTTTGGTGACAAGGCTCCTTTCACCCTGAACTGTGCTCCATTTCCAAGCCACACCACACTGTCATTCAAAGGCAATTTGAACGTTCTGCCCCGGCTCCTAGAATCATTTCCCACACTCCCCCCTTCTGCCCCACCTGCGACTGTCCAACTCCAACCGATCCTTCAAATGTCACCTCACGGTCGCTTCCTCCAGAAACCATTAGTGACACTCTGCGTCCCCCAAGAGTCTTAGCCAGATGTCTCTTCCCTGCTGTCAGGGTGCCACCAGCCTTGACGCCCAGCTCAGAAGTTCCTAAATGTTCTTGAGCACTCGCCACTCAATAAATGCATATTTGATTATTTACACATAATTTGCAGAAGTTGTGCTGCCCTGATAAAACAGGTTCAGAACAAAACACACCCAAAATAGGAATAGTTACACCTTGCTTACCCCAAAGAGGGTCTTGAGAGCAATGAGAATGCCAGCACCCACTTCAGAGACCATCTCAGAAAAGACCCGGAGCCCCTGCTTAGCTCCTGCAGTGTCCCAGGTCACTGCACACGGTAACAATTGCTACCTGAGAGTGGCAATTGCAGATATTTCCCAGGAGTGACTCTGGGAGACACTGTTCTAGAAATATTACAAGCATCAACTTGCTTGGACCTGGTTTTGTGCCCAGGCTACACATGAGGCCAGATCCTGTGCTGCTAAGACGTTGTCCCACGAGAATGGCCGAGTGAAGGTCTCTTGAGTGAATGAATGAATGAATGAAACAGGCAGACAAATGAGCAAGCCAGAAACAGAGAAAGCCACACAGAAACAGACCCATACTGAGGAGGACGCAGGGAAGGAACCGAGTCCGAGCCTTTCACACTGACCCCGAGGGGGAGAATCGGGTTTGGCAGAGTCTCCGCGGACCCAGATCTCCCCGGAGGGCGAGCGACCGCAGGGAACGCCCTTGGAAGTGGCCGCAGTGCCCGCGCCCGGGGCGGGGGCGGGGGCCGGGGGAGCGGGGGGCGGGGCCGGCGGTCCCAGGCGCTCGCGGGTCGGTCACCCCCGGCGGACCTCTCACCCCGGATCTGCGGGGTCCACGATGAACGTGGTGCACGTCTTCTTCTTGAAGATCTTGGGGATCCAGCTCTGGGACAGGAACAGGGGGCGGAGGTGGGGGGGCAGAGAAATCCAGCTCGGTCCTCACGGGGCCCAGTGCGCCCTCCCCCTGGGCACCGGCGTCCCGACCCGCAGACACAGGAACTTCAGCCCCCAGCCCCTCCTGCCCCTCCTCCCCGTCCCCAGGGACCCAGGAGTCCGCGTGCCCAGGCCCCTCCATCCCGCGCCCTCCTCTTTGGGGACCCCGGGAGGCCTGGCCCCCAGGTCCCTGTCCCTGCAGAGCCAGGCGCCCACGCATACCTGCTCCTTCTCGGGGGGCACCATGCTCCCGCAGCTGCCGCAGCCCAACGGGCTCGCTACATTCCACCCAGGAACCCCCCCTTCCAGACCCGCCCAGGACAAACCGGATCCGCCACTTTCCAGCCCAGCCAGGGGCGGGCCAAGGGCGGAGAATCTCAGGGACAGTCACCGGGAGGCGGGGAAGAGGGCGGGACAGGCGCTGCGGGAGCCGGAGGAGCAGAGCTCCACGCGCCCAAGGCAGAGGCTCTGAGAGGGGGGGTGGTTGGGGGGGTGAGGGGCAGCAGGGAGCAGCAGGGATCCCCGGGGTGGGATCCTGGGAGAAGGGGTCAGAGACCCAGAGAGAGGGGGGCAGAGACCCAGGGGGAAAGGGACTGAGACTGGCAAGAGAGGGGAAGGGGGAAGGAGGTGTTGACCCAGAAGGAGGGGAGACAAAGGCTAGGGTGAGGGCAGACTCAGGTGGGAAGGCCGAGGTGTAGGACATGGAAACAGAGCCCCAGAGCCCCAGAGAGAGAGGGTGATAGTGACATGCTGAGGAGCAGGAGATATGGACACCCATAGACAGGCAGGGTCACGGGTCTCCTGCCAGCTGTCTGTGACCGGGACAGCTGGGGCCTTGGTAACCTGAGCGCACCCCCCCCCCCCCACCCCCCCCCCCCCCCGCTGTATTTATAGCCCTGGCCTGTCCCCTGTCCCCAAGTCTGACTTCCAGGGAGAGGAGGTCACGGGTATTGCCTGCTGGGGGCAGGGTTCCTTTCGCCCCCTTCCAGGGGCTCTACAGTGACACCCACTCTCTCACAGAAGTACCTGGCTCTAGCTATAAACTCCCCAAAATACAAGGCCGCACCCCACCATCGCAAGCGGCCCTCCCCTCAGATATGTCCTTCCTGCCCCCAGGTGACCCGGGCTCCCCCAGCTTGGCCCACCAAACATCTAACCCGCGTCCTCTCAGCTGCCAGACAGGAGCTGGTTAGCAGCATAGAGTCAAGTTCCTTGGACCGCTCCCCTGGCCATGGAGAGACCCCTCCAGTCACCCCCTCAGCTGGAGGGTGGAGGAGCAGGAGAGGAGGGGCCACCGACCTGCCCAGAATAACTCAGGGCTGGGAGTAAATTTAGCCATGGAGAGGGGAGGGGAAAGACTCCATTGGCTGAGGGGGTGGGGAGGGAGGGACCGAGAGGGCAGTCAGGGGGCTCAGGAGCCAGCCTCAGAGGGGTGTCCAGAGCTGGGCAGAGACGGCCAAGGAGGGCAGACGGAGAGACACAAGGCAACAGAGAGACGCAGAGGGAAAGAGACTGACCCCCAGGGAGACGCAGACCCCAAAGTTCACTCGCAGAGGCCTCTGGGGCCAGCTCTGGGGAGACCGTCCTGCCCTTCTGTCCCCATGGGCCACCGCGGGCCATGGGTGCACACTTCCCTCCTCTGGGCTGCCGTGGCCAGCCTGCTCCTCCCCCCTGCCGTGCCCCAGCAGCTGAGGAGGGCCGGGCTGGGCCCCGGGCACTGGCACAACAACGCCGCGATGGAGGACGGGTCAGCCGACGTGGGCCGCCACGTCCACAGGCACGGAGGCCACCGAGATGAGTGGGAAGATGCTTCCACAGAGGGCGGACCTCCTTCCCGGAGCCCCGGAGGCCTCAGAGATGAGGACGAAGATGTCTCCAGTGAGTACGGGCGCCTGTCGCGAGGCCACAGGTACCAAAGCCATGAGGACGGGGACGAGAACGACTCTGAGGAGGACGTCTTTGCAGAGCACATGGAGCAGGCCCAGGGGCCCGGACGCCATGGGCAGGAAGATGTGGATGATTCGGTGGAGCAGCGGCACCCCCTTCCCAGCCGCAGGAGCCACAGCCACGAGGACGAGGTCGAGGATGAAGTTGTTTCCATTGAGTACCACCATCTCCTTCGGCATGTACGCCAGGGCCACGGAGAAGAAAAAGAAGACGACGATGATGATGATGATGATGGCGATGATGTCTCCATTGATTCTAGACACCAAGCCCACATGCACCAAGGCCGCGGAGAAGACGGTGATGATGATGATGATGATGTCTCCACTGAGTATGGGCACCAGGCTCACGGGCAGCGAGGCCGCGGTAGTGAAGAGTATGAGGATGTCTCAGCTGGACACCACCACCATGACCCCAGCCACGGGCACCGAGGCCACAGAGACGAGGACGACGAGGATGAAGATGAGGATGTGTCTACTGAACATTGGCACCATGATCCCAGACATGCCCACCATGGCCGTGAAGAAGAGGAGGAGGAAGAGGAGGAGATCACAGTCACCATGTTCAGCCACCACGCTCCAAGCCATGGGAATGATGACGAGGAGTTCCCAGAGGAATCGAGAGAAGCAGCTCCTGGCCAGGCCCACCGCGTAGCGCCCAGGGAGGAAGATGAGGACATCTCCGCTGAGTTTGGCCACCAAACTCCAAGCCACAGGCCACAAGGCACCAGAGATGAAGCGATGGGTCATGATCACGGAGGATCCATCGAGGAGGAGCTTATCCACCGGCCCCCAGTACACGCAGGAGTGAAGGACAGAAGCGACTGGAGAGCTTCTGAGGAGGAAGAGGAAGAAGAGATGGAAGAGGACCATGACTCCCAAGAGGAAGAAGATGAAGGCTCAGAGCAGGGAGAGGTAGGCACCCAGCACAGCAGCTTGGAGCAGGAGGACGAGGAGGAAGGCCACGGCCTCAACCTGAGCCAGGAGGAGGAGGAGGAAGAGGGAGAGGAGGACAGGAGGGAAGAGAGGGCTGAGGTCCAGGCCCCACTGGGCCAAGGCCACCAGGAGGAAGAGGAGGAGGAGGCGCTCCCTTTCACCATCATCCCCAACCCACTGACCAAGAGGGAGGTCACTGCAGGTGACTCCAGTGAGGAGGAGAGCAAGGAGGATACTGGTAAGTGACCTGGTCAGGTGAGAACGGGGAGAAGTGGAGTCAGCCTGGGTCACTGCTGCCCTCCCCTCCTGTCCCCACAGGTCCACAGGATGCCCAGGAGTATGGGAACTACCAGCCAGGGTCGTTGTGTGGCTACTGCTCCTTCTGCAAGGCAGGTCCCCAGCCCAGATCCTCCACCAAGCTGGCCTTGGAGTGTGGTCCCAGGGACCCTGGGGAGCCATAGGTGTGCTCTGAGCAAGGGAGGGGCAGGGGGAATGGAACTGGGGATTGACAGGCTGTGGGGAGCATAGGGAGGGTGGGGTGGGCAGAGCACCCACAAGTCCAGCCCAGTGACTGGGGGGACCTGCAGTTATCCTGAGGCAGGGAACCCTGGAGAAGAAGAGAGGGTTTGGGGAGAAGATGCTGAGCTCAATTGGAGGTAATGAGGGTGCTGGCTCTGGGGAAATGTGCAGGGGGCACAGATGGGCCAATGGGTGTCTCCCAAATGGGGTTAGGGTTTCCATCTAACCAGGTTCCTCCCACCCCCAGAGATGCACTGAGTGTGAGAAGTGTCACTGCGACGAGGAGAACATGGGAGAGCATTGTGATCAGTGCCAGGTGAGGCCTCCCCAGGACCCAAGGCCTAGCCGGGTCTCAGAATGCCGCAGGAGTGTCTCAGGACCCCTCGGCCCTTAAATCTCGGCCTCTGACCCCACACTGGCCCAGCCCCTTACCCACCCCGCCATGCCATCTTGACTCCACGACCCATCGACCCATCGTGACTCTGAGCTCGACCTCGACCTCGACCTCATTTCTGACCTGAGTCCTGCCCGGACCAGGTCCTGACCCCGCCCCTGACCACGCCCTCCCTCTCCCTCTCTCTCCCCCTATCGCCCCCCTCCTAGCACTGCCAATTCTGCTACCTCTGCCCGCTGGTCTGCGAGACGGTCTGCACTCCAGGTGAGCATGGGCGGGGCCCGGGAGGACCCTGACCTAAAGGCGGGCCCTCACGAAGTGGAGCCAGGTGGAAAACCGGAGGCGCGGGAGCCCGGGGAGTAGGCGTGACGGTGGGCGTGGCCAAGGCTGTGCGCGGTGGATGGATGGGGTGTGCGTCAAGGGGCGGGGTCTGGAGGACGGGACTTGCAGAGGCCAAGAAGTGGAAAGAAGGGAGGGGCCAGCACTGGTGGACGCCCATGGGGCGGGGCTATCGGTAGTGAGACGGCCCTGAGCCAGCAGAAAGGGGAGGAGCTTTTCCGAGTCCTGCGGGAAGGGACGCTGCGGGGCAGGAATTAGAAAAAGGGGGCGGAGCCAGTCCTGACACCGCACTCAGTGCAAAGTGGCCCCCTAACATCATCCACGGAGTACCTCCAAGCCTCTTCTCTTCCACAGGAAGCTACGTGGACTATTTCTCCTCCTCCCTGTACCAGTAAGTGAAGGGGAAGTTTAGGCCCCTGTTTGGAGGGGACTGAGTCTGAATCCCCCGAAAGGAACTGTCCGCTCTGCGTTAGTGGACGACCCTGGGACTTCATTTTCCCGCACGGCAAAGGGGCTGATTAACCATACCTAAGCGCCCTAGGGTGAGCCCTGGACACTTCGGCCGTCTGACCCCCGTGTCCTCCCCTTCAGAGCCCTCGCGGACATGCTGGAAGCTCCGGAACCCTGATCCGGTGCGAGGCCGCGGCGCAGACGTACCTGCCCGGGCCTCCAGCCCCTCTCCACAAGCCGTATTTATTTCTCGGAATAAACGTGCTCCCGAAACCTCGAGGTCAGACATGGAGTCTGGAATCTCAGGGGCTCAGGGAACGTGGGTGGCGGCTGGGGACCAGGACTCAGGGAGGAGGGACCTGGGGGCCTGGACACCTGGGTCCTCCAGGTGCTGGCAGGGGTTTCTTAAGGTCCTGACAAATAAAGCAGTCCACACGGGAGCTTTTTGAAACAGTTCTCTTTACCCGTGATCACTGAGTGATGCCTGGGGCAGGGAGGCCGACCGAGAGTCGGGGGTGGGGGCTCCCATCGTCCCCGCTTCCCCCCACTCCACGTCGCCCAGTTGCATCTTGGAAAGAGGATTCTCCCATGCAAACCCCGGAGCCGGAGGGGAACGGGGAACGCAGGTCTGCGCTCCCATCCCCCGGGGCACGGACACGGCCACAGCACGGGGGGCGGGGGGTGGCCCCGGGAACACGAGACACGGGGGAGGAAGGAGGGTTCCCGCCCGCAGCTGACCCCGGGAACCGGCGACCGGACGCGGCGGTGCGGGGCCGAGTGGCACAGGGGGCGAGGCTTGTAGCAGCGAATCCCCCCTCCCCTCCTTTCGGACGAAGAAGGAAGACTTGGGCCCCGCGACTGGGGAGGAAAAAAAGGGGGAGGGGCAGCCTCTCCCCGCATGCGGCCGGGGAGGGAGGCCCCGCCCCCTTTCCGCCGGGAAAGGGCACCTGTCTCCCGTCGGCAACGGAACAATAAATTACAAAGTAGAGAAAAGGGAGGCGGAAGTGTGGGGCAGGATTTCTTCCTGCCCTCTTCCTTCCCCCTCTCAGTCCAGTTCATGTGGGTTGGTCCAGGCCCAGTCCATTTGCGAGGCGGGGGAGCGCACCGCTCTCGCCGTACAGATGGTGCAGTCCGCGGCGCCAGCTCCCCCGCCCGCTCTCCCAGGCGAGACCACACTCTGGGCAGGAGGGGGAACAGCCCAGCCTCTGGAAGATTCTTCCGTCCGAGGGAGGTCACCTGCATTGACGCGGGGCAGTGCGTGGAGCAGCGATGATCCATTGTGCCGCCCCGCACCCCTAAGGCCGCCCAGTCCTCACCTGGAGGTCTACACTAGCAGGAATAGGTCCGGACTGAGACGCCGTCTGCCCGGGAACTCCCAGAAGACTGGCCTGGAGGGAGAGCGGGCAGCGGTTCAGCCTGGAACGCACACACTCCACTTCCTCCCCAGGGCTGCTCCGAGCTCAAGTCGTCCCTTGGGTTTCCCCTCCCGGGATCCCAAAGACTGGCAGCCCGCGACCACCAGGCTCCACGCCCATTTCCCTCCCTTCCCCGAAGCCACGGCTTCATCCAAGGTGTCCCAGGTTGCACTAAGCGAGTTCATTTCCCACCCCGGGAAGGGGGCACTGGGAGAGAAAGGGCTGGGCCATCTCAGAACCTAGTGAGGGAAGCTTCTGGAAGATTGGGTTGGTCCATTTCCCACCCTACGGGAGGGGGGGCTGTCTCATTTGGGGACACCCCCCCCCCCCACCTTCTGGCTGCAGCTTGCGGAGAGGGAGCCCCGGTGAGCCCAGGGCTCCTGCTGCGGCCGAACGGAAGTTGGGGGGCAACATCTCAGCCGAGTCTGGGGTTACGCCTCGGAGGTCCTTCTCTCTGAACATCTTCCGCCAGGATGGGGAGCGGCTGAAGGATTTGGAGCTGTCCTAGGAACGCGGGCCCGTCCGCGGGTGAGGGAAGGCGCACCGCCGGCTTCCTTTCACCCCACCCCTCCCAGGGGTTCACATTCTTAGCCCCGCCCCTCCTCCTGCCCCGCCCTCATCCTTCCTCTGCGAACCCCCGCACTCCACCCCCCACCCCCCGATCGCGGGCTGCTAACGGCGCCCACCTCATCCAGCCGCCTGTCTGTGCCCAAGGAGATGAGGTTGCTGAATTCCTTCTCCAGGAGCTGCCGGGCCTGGGGAAGGGAGATGGAAGTGGGATGGGAGCCCGCCGCCCCCCTCCAAGGTGGGGATGCCGGTGTGTCCAGGGGCCGAGGGGCAGCTCACCTGTGCATTCTGCGTGGGGATCTGCAGAAGCAAGGCCAGGTCCGAGTAGTCGAAGGTCTCGTCCAGGGCAAGCAGCGCCCCGTGCACCCCGCTCTCCGTGAGGTTCGTGGCGAATTCCTTCAAGCCCAGCCCGGACACCCAACCCATGACCCGTTCGTTGGACCACACCATCACGTCTGGGAAAGGAAGGGACCCTCAGCCGCGCCCCTCCCCCTGGCCAGACCAGATTAGCCCATGCCTCCAGGCCCCATTTTCTCCTCCCTGGCCTCCTTCGCTCGCCCCCAGCCCCCTCCTCCTGGCTGCCAGCAGGACTCCACACTCCTCCTCACCTCGGATCTGGGTCTGACTTTCCTCCCGCCTCCGCTCCAGGTCTTTCCGGTCATAGTTGAGCCGTTTCAGGCACATGATCCCATAATGCAGGCTCACCCTAAGCAGCGGGGGACATCGAGGCACAAGTGAGCCCTGGCAACCCCACTGGCTGCGGGTCCCTTGGTCCTCCCCCTTGGTCGTAGTTTTCCAGGAGAAGTTGGGAAACTGTTCCATTTCAGTCAATTCTACATATTGTTGCCCATCCCAGGAGAAGGTCCGTTGCACCAGGCCGTTCCTATCAGCTGATCACTAGCTAAAGACTCCCTAGGGGTGGGGCTCCCCTTGGGCTGTCCCCATTGGCCAGGCGGCCCCCACCTGTGGAAGCTATCCACCATCTTGAGTTGGCCCCGGAGTTCCTTCTTGTTGAGGTGGTCTAACATGCGGGCATCCACCAGCGACTCCATGAAGTAGCTGCGGTACTGGGGCAGCCCCAGGCTGGGCAGCCAGTCGTTGCCCACCCACTCGTGGTTCATGTCGCCATATGCCAGGATCTGGGACCACAGGCAGGTGGAGAAGGGTCAGGCCCTCTGTCCACCCCCAGCATGTACGAAAGGGGTCCAGTCCAACCCTCCAAACCAAGGTCGTTCCTTCCCCACCCTGTACTGGACAGAGACCCATCTCTGCTCGGGACAATGCACCCATCCAAAGTTGTCTCCTAGCCCTGCGTAGTGACAGGATAGGTTCTTGGTTACTCAATGGGAGATCCTTGGATCCACAGTTTCTGTGTCACTTGAGACTTGCCCATACTGTGGAATCTCGGGCACCATCCTAGACCTACTGAATTAATATCTGTATTTCCACAAGCTCCCCAGTTGATTTGAACTTTACAGTAAAGTGGCAAAAGCACTGGTCCAGCACCACTGCTTCTCCAAGTCAGGCCAATGATGCTTTCGATCTAGCTCTCCAGCCAGCAAAAGATCATGGGTCCCTCCATCACTCTTGGAATGCACCGAAAATACTTAGCTAATGCCAGATGTGGCCTGGGGCAATATTCTGGATTAGTCCAAAGCCCTTCAGTCCATTTAGCTGAGGAGCTAATCTACACCTCCCCCTGGCCCCGATAAAAAGAACCCAATTCGATGCATTTCTGCCACCTCCTAAGAGTCCAGCCCTCCCTTTTCTCTAGAACAAAGTGTGGCTCCTTCTCCCCAACTTCTCCTCCTCAGGTGCCCCACACCCCGCTTCTCTGGCTTCCCCCTGTATGCTGGAAGAGTCCCACTGTCCCCCCAGCCCCTGGGAAAAGAGGCTGCTAGGAGTCTCCCTTATAACAACGGGACAGCTCCTCGAGCCCGCGCGCCCCACTCGGATGGGACGGCCCGTGCCCCACGCTGGCAGTGGGACAGTCTGAGCTTCCCGCCCCGGTAAGGTCACACGGAAACAGTCCAGAGCCGAGCAGGGCGCAGCGCCCCCCGGCGGCCACGGTGGGAGGGGCAGGCGGGGGAGGGGTGGGGCTCGGAGAGAGAGGGGCGTCCATGCAGCGTGCACAGCCTGCCCATGCGCCCGCAACCCGCCCCGCGCCCCCTACCTGCTCCCAGCTGATCTCCTTGGTCTCCTGACCCGTTAGTGGGAAGAGGGGAGAGAAGGGGAGGGTTACGGGGCAGGTAGAGGAGGGCGGAAGGGATGCACTGACGGACAGACAGCCGCAGGCTCGGCCCCCGCCCCCACCCCTGGGGAGGGTTGGCGCCACCCCCAAGGCGGCCGGCAGGAGGCACTCACAGGCTTGGTGGTGGCCGTGAGGGACTCCATCTCCTCGTGCGTCATCCACACGTTCCCTGTGGACTGAGGGGCGGGGAGAGTTACGGGAGGGGGAAGAGGGGATAGGCGCCAAGGGCGGGGAAAAGAGGGGCGTGCTCCTGGAGGCCCCAGGCCACCTACACCGAGCCGGTCTGCTCTCTAGCTCAGAGAGGGTAGTCACTGTTCGGGGCCAGGCAGTGACAAAGAAAAAAGGAATGATCGTTTATTGAGGGCCTACTGCGTTCCTGGCACACAAGAAGGCGAGCTTGGGGCTGCAGAGATGCGGGTTCAAACTGGGGCCCTGCTGGGTAGGTGGGGATGTCACCTCTCTGGACCTCCCGACAGATTTACAGAGTGAAGATTCAGGCAGAGGCGGCCGACAGCAAGGTGGGAAATACTAGGGCACCGAGGTACCCCCGATTATTAGGCATTTGCCCACAGCAACCCCACAGTTAGACATTCATACATTCATTCAAATAGTTATGGATTAGCTCTGGAATCCAGACACCATTCTGGAGTGTGGGATACAGCAAAGTCCAGGCCACCTTTCAGGGTAGGGGAAATATGGACTGAATATTGGATGAAATTCACAATAATGCAAAACTTCTCAGCTGTTAGAACAGCATCGTGGCTCTGCAGGGAAACATTATGTTTAGAAAATGCTCCCTGAAGGAATTTTTCCAGCTTGTCCAGAAAAGTTTGTCCTGATGCCTGCAAATTACTTTCAAGTGTTTCAGATACACACACACTTATTTATGTGACCAGCAAGGAGAGCAAAGGGGTAACAATTGCGAAATTAGGTGACGGGTATGTATAATTTTTATGTTTGTTTAAAATTGGCTTAATAAAAAGTCGGAACAAAAAGATAAACTATTAGAAGGTGGTCAGTGCAGTGGAGAAAATGAGAGGTTGTTGGCAGGCAGGAATGATCACGACACTGACTTGGCTCGGAAGTTAGCTTGGGCCTCTAGGAGGTGGTGACATTAAGCGGGGCCCTCAAGGGTGAGAAAGAGTGGGTCACAGGATAGGAGGAGAAAGAGCATTCCAATCACAGGGAACAGCAAGTGCAAAGGCCCTGAGGTGGAATAAGGTGATGTGTTCAAGTAACAGGAAGGAGGGCTGGGGGAGCTGGAGTCAGTGAGTCCAGCAGGAACTTCTCAAGTAGGGCCATGGTGTCTTTTCTGAGTAGGGTGCATTGCTTTAGCAAGGTGCCACTGGCTGCCACATGGAACCCTGCCCGGGGACTCGGGCTAGAAGAGGATGGGGGACAGCAAGCCAACGCCTGGCTAGTTGGAGGATGAAAGGTGGGGACATGAGGAAGCCGGGGCTGAGCCGGGCTGCTGGGCACTCACCGTGCGGGAGGAGGCAGGGGCCGAGGGGGAGGTGAGCGAGACCATCTCCTGGATGGCCAGGCGCAGCTTGAGCCGGTGCAGCGGGTTGCTGATGCCAATCTCCCGCTGGATCTCCGTGTCTGATAAGTTGGCCATGATGGCGCCGCTCTTGACATTGGCCCGGCAGGCGGCCACATACCATGCGGGCATGCCTACCCACAGCTAGGCCAGGGAGGGAGCGAGGGGGTGGGGGTGGGGCAGGGATGCAGGGCAGAGGAGATGGAGAGGAAGGGGGACAGGGGGCAGGGAGAGATGGCAGATCATACAGGGAGGCGGAGTGGTGGGGAGAGGCAGATGGGGAGGAAACAGACGTGAGAAAGTTGGCAGTGAGGACAGACACACAGGGCAAGACGGAGACACGGGCAAGTCAGAGGGAGTTATGGGGTGAGGAGCAGAAGGGCAGTGCCGATCAGAAGGGGGAGACAGAGGGGGTGGGGCAGAGATGGGAGGAGAAAGGAGCAAAGACATTGGGAAAGCAGCGTGGGCAGGGCAAACCCCAAGACAGGGGAAGAAATGTAAGAAAATGCAGACACAATCAGAGATGGAGACACAGAAAAAAGAGAAAGAAATTCCCGCAGAGAGAGTGAAACATGGGGGGACACAGGGACAGAGGGAAGCAACAGGAGACCAGAAAGCAAGGTGGATGTGGCCAAAGAGGCAGTTGTGGGGGGCGGAGGGGAAGGAAGAAGCCATTTAGATCAACAGGAAATCTGACCCTTCTTGCCTCCTCCCCCCTGGCCCCAAGTGTGGTGCTGGGTTGATCCAGCCAGCCCAGGTAGCTGGGGCTGTCAGAGGGATTGGGGTTCAAGAGTCAGGGCATTGCTGGGCCGCAGTACCTCCAGCCAGGACACGACGGTGGGCCCATCCCAGGCAGCAAAGGGCAGGCCCTGGCGGCAGGCCTCTTCCAGGAGTTCATGCCTGGGGTGGGGGTGAGGGAGGGGAGGAGGGGAGTGGACAGGGCAGGAACTGTCAGAGGTGGAGACCTCCAGCCCTCTTGGGTGCCCCCCTTCCCCACCCCCTCCATAAAAGCACTTTTATCAATGTGGACAATATGGCACCAGGGTTAAGAAATATCTGTGCATCTCTGAATGTTTGTTTTTACTCTATCAAGACAGAAAGAAACCCTAGGGGTCCCCAGCTTCTTAGGCAAGCAAGTAGAGGATCTCAGACACCCCCTCGGAGCATTTCATTCTTACTTAGGTCACCGCCACACACACAGACTCACTTCCTCTTGTTCCTTCGGTCCTTTTCTCCTGGGCCCGTCAGCTTGGCTAGGCCCAGAGGGTCCGTAGCCAGTGTCTCATCGGAAGGTGTTCCAGCTGGGGGCAGGGAGGGGTCAGAATTTGGAAAGTCTCAAGGTGGTGGTGGTAGGGAGGATGCCAAATCTCTCAGGCTGCGGGTGATGAGAAGACTCCAGGAAGGCGGAGACCCCAGGGGAGGAGGGAGTGAAGCCATGTCAAGGGAGTGATAAACCCACTGGGACCAGCATCACCTCCCCAGGCAGGGACATGATGACATCCCCAAAGCAGGGCTGGATTCCCTCGGCTGGCCTGAGGGAGTGGGGGGAGGATTCCCTGGCTCAGAGCATTTGCCAGTTTTCATGGTATAAATAATCCCACTGGGGTGGACTGAATCATATCTCCCACGAAGACATGCTCAAATCCTAACTCCCGCTCCTGTGGGTGTGAACTCATTTGTAAATAGGTCCTTCAAAGAGTCTATTTGGATGAGGCAAAAGTGAATCAAGGTGGCCTTAAGCTGATACGGCAGAAGTCCTTATAAGCAGAGGAAAGTGGACATGGAGGAGAAGCCAGAGAGGGAGAGAGACACTGCCGTGTGATGGAAGCAGAGGTGCACCGACAGGCCAAGGAAGCCATGGGTGTCTGGCAAACCACCACCGGAATGCTACAGGTTCCAGCAGAAAGCATGGCCTGGCAAAACCCTGATGGGTCTCCCTCCACACCTGTGAGTTCAAGCCAGCCGGCTTATGGTGTTTGTCATAGGAGACAGGAGCCCTGGCAAACTAAGACACCCACCATGGCCAATTTCAAGAGACCAGTGTGATGTCAGCCAGCTGACAAAATTCCTGAAAATGTAACAGCAGCTTCTCGCAAGTCAGTTTGAGCAGTCTCCAGAGATGTGCTGCCCTTAGGGTACTCCTCCCACCCTCTCTAATTTAAAAACAGGTAAATGAAATAATGACTTCACCTGACCCAGACTGTCACCCATGCAGCCCCCAGAGGGCCCTTTACTTTTCCCTCCTCCTTCCTTCTACCTCTGCTAAGTCCTGTCCCTTTCAAATTCTGAATGAATACCAAATGAATGAAGACATGAATGAATGGCAAATGAAGATGTGAAGAAGGAAGGAAGGAAAGGTTGGAATCAGGACACTTACCCAGAGAAGAGCTGTCCCGGCCTGGCGGTCCCATCCGCCCCTTCTCCTTCTTGCCAAAGAGACGACCTATGGATGACTTGATGCTCTTCTTCTTGGGAGCTTTGTGCAGGGAATCTGGGGTGCCTTCACTGGATGAGGAGGACAGAGTGAGGGCTGACCTCATCCGGATGCCCCATCCCCTGCCAAGTCCTTTCTCACTCCCCAGGAAAGGCTCTTCTTGTACCTATCCCTTGACTCCACTGACCTGCCCCGTGAGGAGCCCCCATCGTCCAAAGACCCCGCCTGCAGTGCCAAGGCCTGGGTCATTCTCTCGAGGCGAGCGGAACGAGGGGTAGGAGGTGGGGTGTCTCCTGGGATGGCTGGTCCCTCCGCTCGTGGAGCCCCAGCTTCCTCCTTGGCGACATGATTCTGGTGATGGAGAAGCAGAGACACTGGGTCGAGGCGGCAGGCTCACGTTGGGAACTCCTCACTAAATAAATGTCTACTGGGGGGTGTCTAGGCTGCCCCTGGTTTGGAGCAAAATTTTTGAAGGTAGCCTAAGTCAAATAGATGTGAGGTGCAGAAACATAAATGCAATGCGTGAAGTTCCCCTGGAGCTCAGCAAGCTCATGGTTACAGTATTTTAACTTCTGGTGTCAGGAGTGGGATGTGCTTGGCCTCAAGGTAAGCTAACGAGGTACAGGTTCTGAAAACAAGAAAATTGTGTTTAAGTCAACAAAATAGGGCCAATATCTGTTGTGCCTCCCTCAGAGAATTCTGAGGATCTAATGGTGATTCTTAAGTGTATGTTTATCATAGAAACATTTTTTTTTAATTCTATGCAGAAACTCAACATAAAACTGGTAAAAGTGGACCAGACCTGACTAGAGTAAAAGTTAGGATTTAAGAATCTCGCGGCTCAGCCTCCCTTTGCTCTGTGAGTTGGAAGCATTAGGGAAAGCTGGGGGTTGGCTGTTCATTCAGGGGGCCTGTTTGACTTTCCCCCCTACCTCCAGGCTGGGGAGACTTCAGGACACTCACGGCCTTGTCGGTGCCTTCACGGGCAGGGCTAGGGGGTGCCAGACGGGGTGTTGAGTGGCCTGAGCTGGGAGGGGAAGGGCTGGCGAGGGTAGAGGTGGTGAGGGAGGGGGGCAGTGAGCAGCTGCTGCGGTAGCGGCCCAGCGAGTCTAGGCCAGAGCTGGACACCCGGCTCTCCAGCTCCTCTGCCCTCTGTTCTGTTGTTTCCTTCTCCTCTTGGATTAGCCTGAAGAGGGAAAGGAGGGAGAAAAGGTGGCAGGGTTGAGAAAGACAATGGGAGAGAGAGTCTGGGGGTGACAATGGGCCAGGAAGTCCTGGCAGAGTGAGGGGAACTCTGGGAATTTAGAGGGTCTTGGTAGATTCATGCTGATTTCATGGTTCAAGGAGCTGATAGATGGGGGTTCAAGGGGGTTGATAGATTCCCCCATGGTTCAAGGGGGTTGATAGATTCGAGATGTCATGGAGGGATTACGGAAGTCAAGGTGATCATATCGTTCTAAGGTGACCCTGATGACCAAATGGTTTTCAGAAACCATAAAGGGATTACTGTAGGTAAGAGATAAAATTTCAAGGAGGATAAGGTGATCATAAGGTCAGGGTGAGCTCAGGGACTCTGACGTATGTGAGAGACTATGTGTCAAATCAGAAAGGTGATGGTTGTACTGGTATATTTGCTGGAGAGACGTAGAATGTGTTCATAGAGGAGAATTGCTAAATACAGCCATTACTGGGGAATCCAGGAAAGACTATAGCTGTGGGGGTTCTGGACAAATTAAGGATTCTTGTTCTTTTAGGTAGAAATTCTTCATATAGAGAGTTGAGGTGAAATTCTTGGTGTTTTGAGTTGGGGACCTTGTGTTGAGTTGCTTGGCGTGCTCGGAGACTTTGGGTACTGTGTGGGAAGCCATGAAATCCACCATATGTTGGAGGAATCTTGATGTACTGGCTTGGGATTTTTGGTGTATTGGGAAATCATGAATACTGGCTGGGAGATATATATAACACATAAGAGAATTCTGGATGTGTCCTAAAAGGGATTCCTGGCTATCAGAGGAGGTGCTGAGACAGGAGAATTCCTTGAGGATGATGGGACAGATGAGCTCAGGACTTCAGATCAGTCTCCAGAGGCAAGGGGACTGTGGGGTCAGCTTCAGGCAGGGAAGTGTAGGACTGGGCCAGCACTCACTTGATCTCCTTGTTGATGGCTTCCAGCTGCTCCTGAAGCATGATGGCCAGGGTCTGCACATCGGCCTGCCCACTGGGGGACAGCAGCTCCGCCCCGAACATCCCTTCTGCCTCCTCCTCATCTGAGCCATCCAGCTCCCCAGGGAACGGGGGTGGCATGGACCCCGCAGGGGTAGACCGATCCCACTCCTGCCTCTGCGAGGGGACAGAGAGACAGTGGGTGAGGGCTGAGGTTGCCACTGGACTCTGCTTACCTCTCCCAACCCTGACACTGACTGGCCTCAGCATATGGCCTATCCCTCCACATTTCCCGTCCCAGCTTTCTCTCGTGGAAGGTCCCTTTTCTTGATGTCCCCCTATCCCCCCAACCCATAAATCAGAACCA
>PVIY010043626.1:0-20200 GCA_004026745.1 Myrmecophaga tridactyla
ATAGACGTTCTCCAAGACACTTACTAGTCAGAATGTCAGAGGTCAAAGAGAAAGAGAGGATCTTGAAAGCAGCAAGAGAAAAGCAATCCATCACATACAAGGGAAACCCAATAAGACTATGTGTAGATTTCTCAGCAGAAACCATGGAGGCGAGAAGACAGTGGGATGATATATTTAAATTACTAAAAGAGAAAAACTGTCAACCAAGAATTCTATACCCAGCAAAATTGTCCTTCAAAAATGAGGGAGAAATTAAAACATTTTCAGACAAAAAAATCACTGAGAGAATTTGTGACCAAGAGACCAGCTCTGCAAGAACTACTAAAGGAAGCACTAGAGAAAGATACCAAAAGACAGAAGAGAGAGGTGTAGAGAAGAGTGTAGAAAGGAAGACTATGAGTAAAGGTAAAAAGAAGGAAACTTAGATATAACATAGAAAATCCAAAAGGCAAAATGGTTGAAGAAAGTAGTACCCATACAGTAATAACACTAAATGTTAATGGATTAAACTCCCCAATCAAAAGACATAGAATGTCAGAATGGATTAAAAAAATAGAATCCTTCTATATGCTGTCTACAGGAAACACATCTTAGACCAAAAGATAAACATAGGTTGAAAGTGAAAGGTTAGGAAAAGATATTTCATGCAAATAACAACCAGAAAAGAGCAGGAGTAGCTATACTAATATCCAACAAATTAGACTTGAAATGTAAAACAGTTAAAAGAGACAAAGAAGGATACTATGTACTAATAAAAGGAACAATTCAGTATGAAGACATAACAATCATAAATATTTATGCACTGAACCAGAATGCTCCAAAATACTTGAGGCAAACACTGCAAACAATGAAAAGGGAAATAGACATATCTACCATAATAGTTGGAGATTTCAATTCTACACTCTCATCAATGGACAGAACATCTAGACAGAGGATCAATAAAGAAACAGAGAATTTGAATATTACAGTAAATAAGCTAGACTTAACAGACATTTATAGGACAATACAACCCACAACAGCAGGATACACCTTTTTCTCAAGTGCTCATGGATCGTTCTCGAAGATAGACCATGTGCTGCGTCACAAAGCAAGTCTCAACAAGTTTAAAAAGATTGAAGTTATACAAAACACTTTCTCAGATCATAAAGGAATAAAGTTGGAAATCAATAATAGGCAGAGCACCAGAAAATTCACAAAGATGTGGAGGCTCAACAACACACTCTTAAACAACCAGTGGGTCAAGGAAGGAATTACAAGAGAAATCAGTAAATATCTCGAGGCAAATGAAAATGAAAACACAACCTATCAAAACTTATGGGACACAGCAAAGGCAGTGCCAAGAGGGAAATTTATTGCCCTAAATGCCTATATCAAAAAAGAAGGGGAAAAATTCAGGAATTAACTGTCCACTTGGAAGAACTGGAGAAAGAACAGCAAACTAACCCCAAAGCAAGCAAAAGGAAAGAAAGAACAAAGATTAGAGCAGAAATAAATGAAATTGAGAACATGAAAACAATTGAGAAAATCAATAAAGCCAGAAGCTGATTCTATGAGAAAATCAATAAGATTGATGGGCCCTTAGCAAGACTGACAAAAAGAAGAAGAGAGAGGATGCAAATAAATAAGATCAGAAATGAAAGAGGAGACATAACCACTGACCCCACAGAAATAGAGGAGGTAATAACAGGATACTATGAACAACTTTATGCTAATAAATACAACAATGTAGATGAAATGGACAACTTCCTAGAAAGGAATGAACAACCAACTTTTACTCAAGAAGAAATAGATGACCTCAACAAACCAATCACAAGTAAAGAAATTGAATCAGTTATTAAAAAGCTTCCCAAAAAGAAAAGTCCAGGACCACACGGCTTCACATGTGAATTCTACCAAACATTCCAGAAAGAATTAGTACCAATCCTGCTGAAACACTTCAAAAGGATTGAAGAGGAGGGAAAGTGACCTAATTCATTCTATGAAGCCAACATCACTCTCATACCAAAACCAGACAAAGATATTACAAAAAAAGAAAACTACAGACCAATCTCTTTAATGAATATAGATGCAAAAATCCTCAACAAAATTCTAGCAAATCGAATCCAGCAACACATTAAAAGAATTATGCATCATGACCAAGTAGGATTTATCCCAGGTATGCAAGGATGGTTCAACATAAGAAAATCAATTAATGTAACACACCATATCAAGAAATCAAAGCAGAAAAATCACATAATCATCTCAATTGATGCAGAGAAGGCATTTGACAAAATTCAACATCCTTTCCTGTTGAAAACACTTCAGAGGATATGAATACAAGGGAACTTCCTTAAAATGATAAAGGGAATATATGAAAAATCCACAGCTAATATCATCCTCAATGGGGAAAAACTGAAAACTTTCCCCCTAAGATCAGGAACAAGATGAGGATGTCCACTATCACCACTGTTACTCAACATTGTGAAGGAAATTCTAGCCACAGCAATTAGACAAGAAAAAGAAATAGAAGGCATCAAAATTGGAAAGGAAGAACTAAAACTATCACTGTTTGCAGATATGATACTATATGTCGAAAACCCTGAAAAATCCACAGCAAAACTACTAGAGCTAGTAAACGAGTACAGCAAAGTGGCAGGTTATAAGATCAACATTCAAAAATCTGTAGTGTTTCTATACACTAGTAATGAACAATTTGAGGGGGAAATCAAGAAACAAATTCCATTTACAATTGCAACTAAAAGAATAAAATACTTAGGAATAAATTTAACTAAAGAGACAAAAGACCTATACAAAGAAAACTACAAGAAACTGTTAAAGGAAATCACAGAAGACCTAAATAGATGGGAGGGCATACAGTGTTCATGGATTGGAAAACTAAATATAGTTAAGATGTCAATTCTACCTAAATTGATTTATAGATTCAACGCAATACCAATCAAAATCCCAACAACTTACTTTTCAGAAATAGAAAAACCAATAAGCAAATTTATCTGGAAGGGCAGGGTGCCCCGAATTGCTAAAAGTACCTTGAGGAAAAAAAACAAAGATGGAGGTTTCACACTGCCTGACTTTAAGGCATATTATGAAGCCACAGTGGTCAAAACAACATGGTACTGGCATAAAGATAGATATATTGACCAATGGAATTGAATAGTGTTCAGATATAGAACCTCTCATCTATGGACATTTGATCTTTGATAAGGTAGTCAAGCCAACTCACCTGGGACAGAAGAGTCTCTTCAATAAATGGTGCCTAGAGAACTGGATATCCATATGCAAAAGAATGAAAGAGGAACCATTACTCACATCCTATACAAAAGTTAACTCAAAACGGATCAAAGATCTAAACATTAAGTCTAAGACCATAAAACAGTTAGAGGAAAATGTAGGGAAATATCTTATAACTATTATAATTGGAGGCGGTTTTATAGTCCTTACACCCAAAGCAAGAGCATTGAAGAAAGAAAGAAAGAAATAGGAACTCCTCAAAATTAAACACCTTTGTGCATCAAAGAACTTCATCAAGAAAGTAAAAAGACAGCCTACACAATGGGAGACAATATTTGGAAATGACATATCAGATAAAGGTCTAGTATCCAGAATTTATAAAGAGATTGTTCAACTCAACAACAAAAAGACAGGCAATCCAACTACAAAATGGGAAAAAGACTTGAACAGACCCTTCTCAGAAGAGGAAATACAAATGGCCAAAAGGCACATGAAGAGATGCTCAACGTCCCTGGCCATTAGAGAAATGCAAATCAAAACCACAATGAGATATCATCTCACACCCACCAGAATGGCTATTATCAACAAAGCAGAAAATGACAAGTGCTGGAGAGGATGTGGAGAAAGAGGCACACTTATTCACTGTTGGTGGGAATGTCAAATGGTACAACCGCTATGGAAGGCAGTTTGGCGGTTCCTCAAAAAGCTGAATATAGAATTGCCATATGACCCAGCAATACCATTGCTGGGTCTACTCAGAGGACATAAGGGCAAAGACACAAACGGACATTTCTACACCAATTTTTATAGCAGCACTATTTACACTTGCAAAGAGATGGAAATAGGCAAAATGTCCATCAACAGACGAGTGGCTAAACAAACTGTGATATATACATACGATGGAATATTATGCAGCTTTAAGACAGAATAAACTCATGAAGTATGTAACAACATGGATGGACCTTGAGAACATTATGCTGAGTGAGACTAGCCAAAAACAAAAGGACAAATACTGTATGGTCTCACTGACATGAACTGACATTAGTGAATAAACTTGGAATATTTCGTTGGTAACAGATACCATCAGGAGATAGAAATAGGGTAAGATATTGGGTAATTGGAGCTGAAGTGATACAGCCTGTGCAACAGGATTGGATACAAAAACTCAGAAATAGACAGCACAATACTACCTAACTGTAATATAATTATGTTAAAACACTGAATGAAGCTGCATGTGAGAATGATAGAGGTAGGAGGGCTGGGGGTATAAATGAAATCAGAAAGAATGATAGATGATAAATATTGAGATGGTATAATCTAGGAATGCCTAGAGTGTATAATAATAGTGACTAAATGTACAAAGTTTAAAAATGTTTTTGCATGAGGAAGAACAAACGAATATCATTATTGCAGGGTGCTGAAAATAGATCGTAATTAATATTTTAAAATGTCACCTTATGTGTGAGACTAAAGCAAAAAATGTTTGTTACAAAATTTATATTTTGAGTAGTACATTTCTTAATATAACTTATATAGATAGTTTGATAGAACACCATAAGTACTTGGAATCTCAGGTAGGACATGAGATTTTGTTGGTTTGTCCAGAGTGATGATCCGATGAGTCCCAGAGTGATTTGATCAGTGAGTGGAAAAGCATTTGCAAAGCCACCTTCAGGGAATGGTGAGAACGGGGAGAAATTCAACTTCCCCAAGTTGAATTCTTGATATTCTCACAAGCAGTGTGGACAACCAAAGCTATAGGCTGAGCCCCCAGTCTTGGGGTTTGTTCATATGAAACTTAACCCCACAAAGGATAGGTCAAGGCTACTTAAAATTTAGGCCTAAGAGTCACCCCCAAGAGAGCCTCTTTTTTTTTGCTCAGATGTGGCCTCTCTCTCCAGCCAACACAACAAGCAATCTCACCACCCTCCCCCTGTCTATGTGGGACATAACTCCCAGGGGTGCAGACCTTCCTGGATATGTGGGACAGGAATCCTAGAATGAGCTGAGACTCAGCATCAAGGGATTGAGAAAACCTTCTCAACCAAAAAGGGGAAGAGTGAAATGAGACAAAATAAAGTATCAATGGCTGAGAGATTCCAAACAGAGTTGAGACGTTGTCCTGGAGGTTATTCTTATGCATTAAGTAGATAACATCTTGTTATTCAAGATGTAATGGAGAGGCTGGAGGGAATTGCCTGAAAATGTAGAGCTGTGTTCCAGTAGCTGTGTTTCTCGAGGATGATTGAATAATGATATAGCTGTCAAAATGTGACTGTGTGATTGTGAAAACCTTGTCTCTGATGCTCCTTTTATCTACCTTGTCAAGAAACGAGTAGGACGTATGGAATAAAAATAAATAATGGGGGGAGCAAATGTTAAAATAAATTTAGGTTGAAATGTTAGTGATAAATGAAAGTGAGGAGTAAGGGGTATGGTATGTGTAATCTCTTTCTTTCTGTTATTGCTTTATTTCTTTTTCTGAATTGATGCAAATGTTCTAAGAAATGATGAATATGCAAGTATGTGATGATATTGAGAATTACTGAATATATATGTAGAACAGAATTATATGTTAATGTTTTTGTTTGTTCTTAATTTTTTAAATTAATAAATAAATTAAAAAAAAGAAACTCCCCATGAGGCCATAGCTCTGGTCTGGGAAAGAGAAGGTAATGTGGCAGGAGTGGAAACCATGGGCATTTGGGCCACTTCTTCATGTAACTTACTTGTGCCTTCAGGACCTGGTCTGGCACTATCTCACATATACCATTTCCATTTTACAATAGAGTGCTGCTGTGCACGCCCAACTTTATGGCTTGGTGGGTCAGACAACACCCACTCATGATAGGCAGCTCAGGTCTCATGGTAAGTTGGTGGCCCATGGTTATGCATTCAGTCTCTACTAAGGCCAAGTAGCAGGCCAAAAGCTGTTTCTCAAAAGGAGAGTAGTTATCTGCAGCAGATGGTAAGGCTTTGCTCAAAAATCCTAAGGGTCTGCATTGTGATTCTCCTATAGGGGCCTGACAAAGGCTCCAGAGAGCATCTCTATTTGCCACTGACACTTCCAGCACCATTGGATCTGCTGGATCATATGGCCCAAGTGTCAGAGCAGCTTTTACAGCAGCCTGGACCTGTCACAGAGCCTCCTCTTATTCAGGTCCCCACTCAGAATTAGCAGCTTTTCTGGTCACTTGATAAATGGGCCGGAGTAGCACATCCAAATGAGGAATATGTTGTCGCCAAAATCCAAAAAGACCAACTAGGTGTTGTGCCTCTTTTTTGATCGTAGGAGGGGCCAGATGCAGCAACTTATCCTTCACCTTAGAAGGGATATCTCGACATGCCCCACACCATTGGACACCTAGGAATTTCACTGAGGTGGAAGGCCCCTGTATTTTTGTTGGATTTATCTCCCATCCTCTGACACGCAAATGCCTTACCAGTAAATCTAGAGTGATTACTACTTCTTGCTCAGTAGGCCCAATCAACATGATCTCTTCAACATGATGGACAGTGTGATGTCTTGTGGGAGGCAGAAACAATCAAGGTTCCTGCGGAGAAGATTATGACATAGGGCTGGAGAGTTGATATACCCCTGAGGTAGGACAGTGAAAGTATATTGCTGACCTTGTCAGCTGAAAGCAAATTGTTTCTGGAGGTCCTTACTAATAGCTATTGAGAAAAAAGCATTTGCCAGATCAATAGCTGCATACCAGGTACCAGGGGATGTATTGATTTGCTCAAGCAATGATGCCACATCTGGAACATCAGCTGCAATTGAAGTTACCACATGGTTGAGCTTACAATAATCCACTGTCATCCTCCAAGACCCATCTGTTTTCTGCACAGGCCAAATAGATGACTTGAATTGGCATGTGGTGGGAATCACCATCCCCGCATCCTTCAAGTCCTTAAGAGTGGGAGTAATCTCTGCAATCCCTCCAGGAGTCCGATATTGCTTCTGATTTACTATTTTCCTTGGTAGGGGCAGTTCTAGTGGCTTCCACTTGGCCTTTCCTACCACAATAGCCCTCACTGCATGAGTTAGAGAGCCAATGTGGGGATCCTGCCAGTTGCTCAGTATGTCTATACCAATTATACATTCTGGAACTGGGGAAATAAATCCAGAATGGGTCCGGAGGCCCACTGAACCCACTGTGAGACAGTCTTGAGCTAAAACTCCACTGATCACCTGGCCTCCATAAGTCCTCACTCTGACTGGTGGCCCAGAGTGATGTGTTGGGTCCCCTGGAATTAATATCACTTTTGAACCAGTGTCTAATAATCCCTGAAATATCTGATCATTTCCTTTTCCCCAATGCATAGTTACCCTGGTAAAAGGCCGTCGGTCTCCTTGGGGAAGGCTTGGAGGAAGATTAACAGTATAAATTTGTGGCAGTGTAACAGGGTTCTCCCCCAAAGGGACCTGGCCTCCCTTTCATTCAAGGGACTCTGGGTCTGTAAACTGTTTCAGGTCTGGAAATTGATTAAGGGGCCATGACTCTGTGTTTTTGTAATTCCGCTTAGACTTCTGTTCACATGACCTAGAACTCTTTTGTTTATACATCTCAAACAAGAATTTAGTAGACTGTCCTTCTATTGTATTTCTAGGTACCCCATGATTTACTAGCCAAGGCCACAAAATATCTGCATGTCATATAATTTTGATGTCTGCTTTGAGTTTGCTGTCTATTATAACAGCCACGTCTACCCTGTCTTTGGCGATTAAGTGCTGCCACTTGGCTTCTGCCAACTCGTGATCCCATCATCCCCATTGTGTTTATGCATTCCAGCTCAGTGACAGCAGTTCCTACAGTAATATCTGACCTACAGAGAAGTGCAACCACAGAGCTTTTCAGGGATGATGGTGCTAGTCTCACAAATTTATTTCTCACTGTTCTGGTAAAAGGTGCATCCTCTGGACATTCCTGCAGTGTAAGAGCAGGCTTTGCATGATAAATCCACACTAACATTCCAATCTCTCTAAGCCTCTGGATCACCTCATCTACATTATACCAGGGCAGTACTGGCATTTCAACCTCCGGTAATGTTGGCCACCTTTTGATCCATGTTTTCAACCAACCATCCGAACACAATGTTAATATCTTTTCTAACTGCTCGAGCTATAACATTGAATGCAGAATCTCTGCTTAGTGGTCCCATATCAATAAATTCAGCCTGATCCAGCCTTATATTCCTCCCACCATTATCCCACACCCTTAAAATCCATTGCCACATGTATTCCCCTGATTTCTGTCTATATAAATTGGAAAACTCACACAGTTCTTTTGGAGTATAATGTACCTACTCATGTGTGATACTCTGTACCTCACCTTTAGGAGTCTGTTGGGACTTTAGTCTAGTTATAGGTGTGGAAGAAATGAGGGATGGTGGGGGTGGTTCATGTAATGAATTAGAAATATCTTCCAAGCCATTTGCTTCAGGGCATTCGTTTGCAGTTTCATCTGGTGAAACAGGATTAATCACTCTAGGGATAATCCCTTCAGGAGGAGCTTGGGTGGCCAACTCCTCAAGGCAGGCTGGAGGTGGGGCAGTTATGTCCTCAGGGCAAACTATTACAGGGTTATCTAGAGAAGACTCAGCATGATCTAGGTTTTCAACTCACCTCCGACATCATTATCAATCCATATGTCACCATCCCATTTTTCAGGGTCCCACTCCTTTCCAATCAATGCCCTCACTTTAATGGCAGACACCATGCAAGACTGAGATTTCAGTTTACATTGTAAAGTTGCTACTCTAACAACAAGATTCTGAGTCTTATTTTCAGAGATCTCAAGTCTATGGCTACAGAAAGATTTTCCTTCAGGATACTCATAGAAACGTCTACATCTTTCAGATGGCGCTTAAGCTTCTCGTTGGAAGCCTTAAGCCCATCCCTTTCACCCCTTAATATAGCCAGTGTATCTAACAACAACCAACCGACATCTCTGCATCTCTTATTTGTACAAAACTCTGTAAAGTTGTCAAAAACATTATCCCCCAGAGCCTGGATTTGTACAAGCAAAGCATTAGGAGAATCGAATGACGATATTTTGACTATCTCTTTTGCCAACTTACTCCATGGATTGGGAGTGTCATTCTGATTATGGGAATCAGAGTCCTTAGTGTCTTTGAGTCCAGTCACAGTAGAAAACCATTCATAAAAACCCATTTTTAAGATTCTGTTTCTTAAGAACCACTCCTGGTACCAAGATGTATTAGTTAGAGAAACAGAACCAGCAGGGAACACTCACAAATATGAAATTTATAAAAGTGTCTCACGTGACTGTCAGAATGCAGAGTCCAAAATCCACAGGGCAGGCTGTGAAGCCGATGACTCCAATGGAGGGTCTGGATGAACTCCACAGGAGAGGCTAACCAACCAAAGCAGGAATGGAGCCTGTCTCTTCTGAATCCTCCTTAAAAGGCTTCCCATGATTACATTAAGCATCACTCATTGCAGAAGACACTCCCTTTTGGCTGATAACAAGTGGAATCAGCTGTGGATGCAGCTGACGTGATCGTGATTTAATTCTATGAAATATCCTCATCGCAACAGACAGGCCAGCACTTGCCCAACCAGACAAACAGGGACCACAACTTGACCAAGTTGACACATGTCCCTGACCATGACAGTTTGGGAATCCTCTTAGCTCCTGCCAGTCTGCAGCAGAGGGAGCCTAGCACAGAGGTTGAAGCTTGCCAGGGTGTCATGTGCCCTGGACATGAGTCCCAGCTCCCTGACTCTCCAGCTGTGCCACTTCAAGTCAATCACTGTACCTCTCCATGAGCTTTATCTCAATAGTGGCCATTCTTAAAGGTGTGAGATATTTCTTTGTGATTTTGATTTGCAACTCTCTAATAGCTAATGAAGATGAGCATTTTTTTCATGTGCTTTTTAGCCATTTGCATTTTGCCTTTGGAAAAACGTCTATTCATATCTTTTGCCCATTTCATAATTGCATGCTTGTTCTTTTATTGTTGAATTGCAGGATTTCTTTATAAATATTGGATATCAAACCCTTATCAGATATATGGTTATCAAATATGTTGTTCCATTGAGCTGGCTGCCTCTTCACTTTTTTGATAAACTCCTTTGAAACACAGAAGTATTCAGTCTTGAGGAGTTCCCATTTACCTATTTTTTTCTTTCATTGCTTATGCTTTAGGTCTAAGATCTAAGTAGCTACTTCCTATGAGTAGGTCTTGAAGATATTCCCCATATGTTCTTCTAGAAGTTTTATGGTACTGGCTCATATCTGCTAATTTCCTATTGATAGAGAAAGGACACTAATAAGTTACATAATAGAGAGTGAGGATACAGGGAGGGGTGAAGAATTGGAAGGACCAAAATAGGCAGCTTTCGGTGTGTATTTACTGTGATCTCGCCCATGGGCTGGAGTCTTTAGATGTATGTTCTTCAATCCTCATGAGTGTTATCAACCTATGCCTGACTTAGATCTTCAGAGAGGTGAAGTCACTTGCCCAGGGTCACACAGCTAGTTAACAGCAGAACTGAGACATACATTTATGTCTTTTATCTTCTTTGAATTAACTTTTGTAAAGGGTGTGAAGAAGGGATTCTCTTTCATTCTTTTGGATATGGATATCCAGTTCTCCTAGCTCCATTTATTGAAGACACTACTCTGTTTCAGTTCAGTAGATTTGGGGGTTGTGCCAAAGATCAACTGGCCATAGATTTGAGGGTCCATTGCTGGATTCTCAATTTGATTCCATTGACAAATATGTCTAACATTGTGCCAATTCCAATTTTGACCACGGTGGCTTTAGAATAAGCTTTAAAGACAGAAAGTGTAAGCCCTCCCACTTCCTTCCTTTTTTAGGATGCTTTTGGCTATTTGAGGTCCCATTCCTTTCCAGATCAATTTTTCTGTATGCTGTATGGTGGATGTCACATTTCATTCTTTTTCCATGTAACTATCCCATTATTGCAGCACCATCTGTTGAAAAATTTTTTGGGGGAGGGAAGTGCATGAATCAGGAATTAAACCCAGGTCTCCTGTATGGCAGGCAAGAATTCTACCACTAAGCTACACTTGCATCCCCTCCCCCCAAATAAATGTAATGAATAACCTTTCCATATCTGCAAAGTAGATTGTTAGAATTTAGTCTTCCTTTCCCAAAATACGGAATGTCTTTTGAGCTGTTTAGGTTTCCTTTGATTTTTTTTTAGCAATGTTTTGTAGTTTGTGTACAGATACTTTACATCCTTTGCTAAATTTATTCTTATATATTTGATTCCTTTAGTCGGTATTGTGAATGGAATTTTTTTCTTAGTTTCCTCCTCAGATAGGTCATTACTAGTGTATAGAAACATTACTGATTTTTGTGCATTAATCTTGTATTCTACCATTTTGCTGAATTTGTGTATTAGCTGAAGTAGCTTTGTTGTAGCTTTCTTGGGATTTATCAAATATAGGATCATGTCATCTGAAAATAATGAGAGTTGTCCTTCTTCCTTTCTGGTTTTGATGCCTTTTGTTCCTTTTTCTTCCTCATTGATTTAGCTAGAATGTCTAGCACAATGTTGAATAACAGCGGTGACAGTGGGCATCCTTGTCTCATTCTGTTCTTAGAGGCAAGACTTTCAGTCTCTCCCCATTAAATATGATGCTGGCTGTGGGTTTTCCATATATGCCCTTTATAACATTGAGGACGTTGCTTTTGATTCATACCTCTTGAAGTGTATTTATCAAGAAAGAATGTTGAATTTTGTCAAATGCATTTTCACATCAATTGAGATAGCCATGTAAATTTTCCCTTTCAATTTGTTAATGTGCTGTATTACACTGATTGATTTCTTCTATTGAACAACCTTGCATGCCTGGAATAAATCACACTTGTCCATGGTATATAATTCTTTCAATGTGCCATTGGATTCAATTTGCAAGTATTTTGTTGAGAATATGTGCATCTGTATTCATTAGAGTTTGGTCTGTAATTTTCCTTTCTTGTAGTATCATTATGAGGTTTTGGTGTTAGGGTGGTATTTGCTTCTTATTATGAGTTAGGTAGTGTTCCCTTTTCTTCAATTTTCTGGTACAGTTTGAACAGGATTGGTGTTAGTTCTTTCTGGAATATTTGGTAAACTTCCCCTGTGAAGCCATCTGGCCCTGGGCTTTTCTTTGTAGGAAGGTTTCTGATGACCGATTGAATCTCTTTACTTGTGATTGATTTGTTGAGGTCTTCCATTTCTTCTCAAGTCAGAACAGTTTGTTTGCGTGTTTCTAGAAAATTGTCCATTTAATCTAACTTGTCTAATTTGTTGGCAAATAGGTGTTCATAGTATTCTCTTATGATTTTTTTCTTTAGGATCCTTTGTAATGGGTCCCCATTTCACTTCTGATTCTATTTTTGGTATCTTTTCTCTTTTTGACTTTCTTAGTCCAGCAAGGGTTTCTCAATTGTGTTATCTTTTCAAAGAACCAACATTTGATTTTATTGATAATCTCTATTGATTTTTGTTCTTAAATTCATTTATTTCTGCTTTAATATTTGTTATTTCTTTTCTTCTACTTCTTTTAGGGTTAGTTTGCTCCTGTTTCTCTAGTTTCTTCAGTTTTCAGTTAAGACTTTGGTTTTAGCTCTTTTTTTGCTTTTCAATGTAGGTGTATAGAGCTATAAATTTCTCTGTCAGTGTCATCTTCACCGCATCACTGTAGTTTGGTTATGTTTTATTCTCATTTTCATTTGTCTTCAGATAGCTCCTGACTTGCAATTTCTTCTTTAACCCAATGATTGTTTTAAGTGTGTATTGTTTAACCTCCATATATCTGTGGAAGTTCTGGTTCTTCAGTGGTTATTGATCTCCAACTTCATTCCATTATGTTCAGAAAAATTGCTTTGAATAACTTCAATCTTTTTAAAAATCATTGACTTTTTTTTTCTGCCCCAGCATAAGAACTATTGTGGAGAATGTTCCTTGAGCACTTGAGAAGACTTTATATCCTGATGTTATGGCATGCAACAATCTAATTTGTCTGTTAGGTCTAATTAATTAATCACATTGTTTAAGTTCTCTATTTCCTTATTGATCCCCTGTCTGGTTGTTCTACCTTAGAAGAGAGTGGTGTGTTCAATTCTTCCTGTATTATTGTAGAAATGTTTGTTGCTCCCTTCAATTTTGCCAGTCTGTACCTCATGTACTTGGAGTACCTTATTGGGTGCCTAAACATTTATGGTTGCCATTTCTGCTTCATGAATTGCCCCTTTTATTAATAGATAGTGCCCTCCCTTGTCTCTTATGACATCTTTACATTTAAAGTCTATTTTGTGTGATATTAGTATAACTGTCCCAGCTTTCTTTTGGTTACTATTTGCAAAGAATATCCTTTTCCATCCTTTAACTTTCAACCTATTCATGTCTTTGGGTCTAAGATGAGTCTCTTGTAAATACTTATAGATGGATCATTGTGCTGGTTTAAAAGGATGCATGCTCCCTAGAAAAGCCATGTTTTATTAAAATCCCATTTCATAAAGGTAGAATAATCCTATTCAATACTGTATGTTTGAAACTGTAATCAGATCATCTCCCTGGATGATATGATTTAGTCAAGAGTGGTTGTTCAGCTGGATTTGGTGATGATATGTCTCTACCCATTTGGGTGGGTCTTGATTGGTTTATTGGAGTTTTATAAAAGAGGAAATCTTTTGGAGATGACATGTCTCCACCCATTTGGGTGGGTCTTGATTGGTTTATTGGAGTTCTATAAAAGAGGAAACCTTTTGGAGAATGGGAGATTCAGAGAGAGCAGAGAATGCTGCAGCACCACGAAGCAGAGAATCTACCAGCCAGCGACCTTTGGAGATGAAGGAAAGCGCCTCCCAGGGAGCTTCAAGAAACCGGAAGCCAGGTGAGAAAGCTAGCAGATGATGCCATGTTCGCCATGTGCCTTCCAGCTGAGAGAGAAGCCCTGACTGTGTTTGCCATGTGCTTTCTCACTTGAGAGAGCAACCCTGAACTTCATCGGCCTTCTAGAACCATCCAACCATCCTGGGTGGATGCCTTTGGTTGGACATTTCTATAGACTTGTTTTAATGAGGACATTTTCTCAGCCTTAGAACTGTACTCTAGCAATTTATTAAATTCCCCTTTTTAAAAGCCATTCCGTTTCTGGTATATTGCATTCCAGCACCTAGAAAACTAGAACAATCATATTTATAAATCCATTCTGCCAATCTGTGTTTTTTAATTGGAGAATTTAATCCATTAACATTCTAGGTTATTACTGTAAATGCAGTTCCTCATTCAATCATTTATCTTTTGGTTTTCATTTGGCAGATCTATTTCTCTCTCGGTCTCTCTGTCTCTATCTCTCCTTTAGGTTACCTTTATTAATACCTTTCAATTCTATGCTGTCTTCCAGGCCTCTCTCTTCTGTCTTTTTTTCTCAGCTGACAGAGCTCCCTTTGGCATTCCTTGGAAGTCAAGTCTCTTGTTAACAAATTCTCTCAGCATTTGTTTATTGGAAAATTTTAAATTCTCCCTTGCTTTTGAAGAAAAACTTTGCTAGATAAAGAATCTTGAATGGCGATTTTTCTCTTTTAGAATATTAAATATATCATAGCATTGCCTTCTTGCCTCCATGGTGCCCACTTAGTCTTATGTGGCTTCCCTTCGATGTGGTAATTAACTTTTCTCTTGCTGCTTTCAAGACTCTCCTTCTCTTCAGCATTTGACAGTCTGATTAGTATGGGTCTTGGATATGTGTATTTGGATTTATTCTATTTGGAGTTCGTTCGGCTTCTTTGATCTCCATATTTATGTCTTTTATAAGGGTTGAGAGCTGTTCCCCAATTATCTCCTCAAAACAGTATTCCTAGCCCTTTACTCTTCTCTTTTCCTTTTGGGACAACAGTGATTCTTATATTTGTGCACTTCATGTTGTCAATCATTTCTCTGAGATCCAATTAAAATCTTTCCATCTTTTTCACCATTTATTCTTTTGTGTGTTCAAATTCAGTTGCTCTGTCCTCTAGTTCACTTGTTCTTTCTTCTGTCTTTCTAAATCTGCTGTTGAGTATTCTTAGTAGATTTAAAATTTGATCTACAATATCTTCCATTTCTATTTGTTCTTTCTATTGTTTCTATTTATTCTTTTAAAATCTTTTTTATGCTCTTTTAGTGTCTTCTTGATATCCTTTATGACTTTAGCCAGCCCACTGAAGTTATTTAGGAGATTTGTGTGATGAAAATTAATCTTTCATTAGTTGTTCCAAAGTTTGTGTCTCCTATGGCTTTTTAATTTGGTCATTTGGCTTTCCATATCTTCTTGAATTTCCATGTGCTTTGTGATTTTTTGCTGACTTCTTGGCATTAGATTATCTTGATCTGTTTATTTTGAAAGTTGAGTTCCCTTGTTCATTTAAGATTTTGTAGTTTGTGCTGAATGCCTTCCTTTGTACTTTGTTTGTCAGTAACTCCTAGCCAAATGAGGGCTTGGGACTCACACAGGAGGTACAACCTTTTCAGAAATCTATTAGGGACTTGGCAGAAAAGGAGTTTGCCAGACTGCAGTTCCCCTGTCTTCCCAATAGATGGTTCTCTTGGACACCTGGTCCCCACAACCCTACTCTCCTGACTTTGGCAGTTTCCCATGATTATATCTTCAAATAACCTTTCCAGTCCTTTATTCCTCTCTTCTCCAGGGACATCAGTGATTCTTATATTTCTCCACCTTTAGTTGTCTATCACTTCCCTAAAATCCAGTTCCATTTTCCCATCTTTCTTGCTATTTGTTCTTTTGTGCACTCTAGTTCAATTGTTCTGTCTTCTAGCTCACTTAATCTTCCTTTTGCTTCTTCGACTCTGCTACTGTGTGTTTCTAGTATATTTCTAATTTGGTCTACAGTAGCTTTCATCTTTGTGAGATCCGCTATTTTTCTATTTAATCTTTTGAATTCTTCCTTATGTTCTTCTAGTGTCTTCCTGATATCCTTTATTTCTTTATAAATATCCTTGTGTACTTGTTCCATATTCTATGCCTTCTTTGGTGTTTTGATTTGGGCATTTGGTTGGCCATTTTTGCCTGGATCTTCATGTGCTTTGTGATTTCCTCTTATATTCACGGCATTTGATTATCTTAATAAGGTTATTTTGCAAGTTGTTTTCCTTCAGTTGTTGAAAGTTTTGTATTTACTTGCTTTTGTGTTGTAGGCTCCCTTTTGCAATTAATTTGTCAGAAATTCCCTGGCAAACTTAGGCCCAGATCTCATGTGGGGGTACAATTCTACTTGAGTGTCTATTAAAGCCTAGGGAGGGATGCATGGGTAGCTTAGTGGCAGAATGCATTCCCACCATGTGAGAAACTTGGGTTCAATTCTAAGTTCATGCACCCCAAAAATAAAAAATAAAAAAACACCTCAGCAGTAGTAGTCTTGAAGTCAGAAGGAGACTCTCCAAGATATATTGGGAATGAACTCAGACTGCTGCCCATGGAAGGGAGAGAAATTTTTTAATTAACATATTAAAAAATCAATACAAATAAAATTATGAAATAATAATTTAAAAATACATAGGTTTAAAAAAACTTTAGGTAGATAGTTTGCCAGACCGCACTTACTGATTATTCTCATCAGGTAGTCTCCTAAGGCACCTCTTCCCCTCAGGCCCATCTCTCCTCCACTCCAGCAGTCAACTGGGAAGATGATGTGTCCTGCAGGGGCACTGCTTCCAGTGAGTGGTGGCTGGAATGCTGGTCCCAGCAAGCAGGACGGGGGAAATGATTGCAGTGCCGAGGGGAGCACCTGATCACAGTGCCTGGTGCCTGGCAGATCTGACATTCACCATCCCCAATTGGATAGCTATTCACATTGCCTGGCTTGGTGGGGTCAGGGGCATGGCTTTTCATAGTGGAAATGTATGCATGCTTTTGGGCTCCCCATGGGTGCTGCCGGCTGCAAGGCCACATGGGGAGGTTTTGACAGCCAGCAGCTATGGCAGGCTGGAGCAGAGGGATGGTCAGTTCTTTGGATCTGCACTTGCCTGTTCACCACTGCCCCTAGGGTAGGTCATGGCCAATAAGACCCACCCTGCTCTCCCTGTCCCATTCTCCCCGCCTCTCTCTACCCTAAGAAATATTGAAGATTCCTTTCAATCACTCACCTTGTGGACTGCAGTCTAGGTCATTTTTTCCCCATTCCCTATCTTGTTTAATGGAGCCGAGGTAAATCCAGCCTACCCTACTCCACCAACTTTCCAGAAGCCTCCTGTATTTACTTTTTTTTTTAACTTTTTAATTGTATAATAGAACATACATACAAAGCAAAGAAAGAAGAAAGCAATAATATTCTAAATATTCTTCAACAAGTAGTTACAGGACAAATCCCAGAGTCTGTCTCAGATTTTCCCTTGTAGCTGCTCCATAACATTGGAGGCTAGAAGGAATACATGCTTATGTATCATCACTTTTTTTTTAGTGAAAAATAACATATATATATATATATACAAAAACGCAATGCATTTCAAAGCACAGCACAATTAGTTGTAAAATAGATTTCAGAGTTTGTTATAGGTTGTGATTCCACAATTTTAGGTATTTACTCCATGCTGCTCTAAGGTACTGGATACTAAAAGAAATATCAATATAATGATTCAGCAATCATACTCGTTTGTTAAACCCTACCTTCTCTGTATAACTCCGCCACACCTTTGACCTTTCTCCTACTCTTTAAGGGTGTTTGGGCTATTCCCATTCTACCTTTTTCATGTTGGAAGGGCTGTTAATAATAAGGGATAGGGAAATGGAACTAGCTGATGTTCTGGAGAGGCTGGCCCCTCTAGGTTTCAGGATTTATCTGGTCCAGAGACCCATCTGGAGGTTGTAGGCTTCTGAAAAGTTACCCTAGTGCATGGAACCTCTGTAGAATCTTGTATATTGCCATAGATATTCTTTATGAGAGGCTGGGTTGGTTTTGGTTGGGGTTTGGAAAGTTATGACAGGTAGCAATGTCTATTTAAAGTTTGCATATGAGTAACCTCCTGAGTACCTCTTGACTCTATTTGAACTCTTTCAGCCACTGATAACTTATTTGTTACACTTCTTTTCCCCCTTTCAGTCAGGATGGCATTGTTGATCCCACAGTTTCAGGGCTATACTCATACCTGGGGGTCATCTCCCATGCTGCGAGGGAGATATTCACCATGGGATGCCATGTCCCACATAAAGGGGAGGGAAATGATTTCACTTGCAGAGTTGGGCTTAGAGAAAGAGAGCCCAGATTTGAGCAACAAAAGATGTACTCCAGAGGTGACTCTTAGGCACCCCTAGGTAGGCTAAGTTTTCTGCTATATTTACTTTAAAAAAACCTTTTTTTAAATTTAAGAAAACCAACAATACACTTAGAAACACCAACGATAGATATCTTAGTTAGCTTAACCATGGGTATATTTAAATAAAGTATCCACATAATCATTGTAAAACCTGTGTTTGCACAGTAAGTTTCATAAGCCAAGTTAAAGTTAAGGCAACAAGGAAAAGATCTACAAATTCAGATACCAAAGTTTTAAAATTCTAAGTATTAAACAATAACTTAGATATTATTTTATCAGCTGTCAAAACTGTGAATGCTCTTGTTTTCAGGAAAATATGAAGATACCAATATTTTTACAATTAAAATATGGAAATCTTAACTACCTAAAATGGATATCTTAGCTAGGTTATGCATAGGCATATTTAAAAAAACCTAAGTAATCTTCATAAAGCCAGTTTGTACAATATATTTTATTAAAAAATCTATGGATACAGATATCAGAGTTTTCTTAAATTCTAAATATTAAATGCTATCTTAAATACCATTTGATTAACTATCAAAACTGTGAGCATTCTCAAAATGTCAAATAAAAAGTTATTTCAAATATCAACTTTGCTATAACTAGTGAGCTACATTAATAAATATTTTCAATTTTTTGATTTCAGGAATATATTTTTTCTGATATTAGTATAACTGCCAATAGTTTTTATTTTTATCGTTCTTTTGGTTGTAAAATATAACATATATATATATATGTATATATATATATATATATATATATATATATACACAAAGAAAAGAGAAAACAGCAATAATTTTCAAAGCACACTTCAGGAAACAGCTACAGAACAGTTCCTGGAGTTTGTCGTGGGCTACCATGTCCTCATCTCAGATTTTTCCTTCTAGCTGCTCCAAAACACTGGCATCTTTATCAGAGTCACAACAACAGAATCATACAGAATCTGTCCTTTTGTGTCTGACTTATTTCACTCAGCATTATGTCCTCAAGGTTCATCCATGTTGTCATATGTTTTGGGACATCATTTTATCTAAATGCTGCATAATATTCCATTGTATGTATATACCGCATTTTGTTTATCCACTTATCTGTTGATGGGCATCTGGATTGTTTCCATCTCTTGGCAATTGTCAATAGTGCTGTTATGAACATCTGAGTGCGATGTCTGTTCGTATCATTGCCCTCAATTCTTCTGGGGATATACTGAATATTGGTATTGCTGGGTCATAGGGTAACTCAATATTTAGTTTTCTGAGGAATTGCCAAAGTGACTTCCACAGTGGCTGAACCATTTAACATTCCACAAATAGTGAACAAGTGTCCCAATTTCTCTACATCCTCTCTAACATTTGATAGTTTCCAGTTTGTTTAATAGCAGCCATTCTTATACAAGTGAGATCATATATCATCTCATTGAGATATCACGTCTTAATTTGCATTTTCCTTACAGCCTTTGGGAAAGAGCAGCTTTTCATGTGCTTTTTAGCTGTGATTCTGTAGATCAATTTGGGTAGAATTGACATCTTGATGATATCCAACTTTCCTATCCATGAGCATGGAATATCTTTCAATTTTTTTAGATCATTTTTTAGCAATTTTTTTTGGTAATTTTCTGGGTGTAAATCCTTGACATCCCTGGTTAGACTTATTCCTAGATACCTAATTCTTCTGGTC
>PVIY010043627.1:0-20208 GCA_004026745.1 Myrmecophaga tridactyla
GCAGGGGGAGGCGCCTGGGGCCCCGCAGCAGAGCCCGGGTAGCGGTCCACGGCGGGCCGGGCGGGCCGTCAGCACCGGAGTATGCAAAGGAGCGTGTGTTGGTTGGAGGGCTGGCAATTTAAACAACAATGCGCCCGCGGGGCCGAGGTCGGCGGGGCGGAAGGCAGGGCCGGGACGGGCCGCGCGCGGCGCCGGGGCTTACCTTGACTCGGCCTCGAGGCGCGCGCGGGGCCGGCGTGCTCGGGGGCCGGACGGCGGCGGCGGCGGCGGCGGGCGGATGGCGGCGGCACGGCGGTGGCGGCGGCGAGGGCGCGCCCGGGGCCTCGTCGCGCTCCGGCTCGGCGGCTTCGGCGGGCTCCGGCTCGCGCCGCGGCCGCGGCTGCTGCCGGGGGGCGCGGCGGGCGCAGCAGAGCGGCGGGCGGCGGCGGCGGCGGCGCGAGCGGCTCCCTCCAGTCTCCGCGCGGGCGGCGGCAGCGTCGTCGAGCGGTGCAGACAAAGGAGGGGCGGAGGGAGGAGACGGAGGGTGTGGGCAGAGGCGGCTTCACCGGCGCGGGCGGGCGGGCGGCGGCGGCCGCGCTCCTCTCGCTCCTCAGCGGCGGGGACCGAGAGAGGGAGCTGTGTCGGAGACGCCAAAATCCCCCTTAGCGCTGCCCGCGGGAGGGGGAGGGGGCACAAGATGGCGGCGGCCGGGGGGGGCGGGAGTTCAGCGCATGGATCCCGGCGGGCGGCGGAGGGGAGACCGGGCCGGCCGAGGCGGCGGCGGCAACAGGCGGGGGAGGGGGCTGATCCCGCGTCTCCCCTCAGCAAACAATACAAGCGCCTCGGAGCGACTCCCCGAACCTGCCCTAGCCAAAATGGCGGCCGAGAAAGAGCGGAAGTGACGTAAGCGTCTCATTAGCATAAGAGGACTCATTGTCCAGCCAGGTGGGGGGGCAGTGGGGGACAGTGCCCCTTCCCCCCGCGTCCCCCAAGGAGAGCTCTCTAACTCCCACCTGTGCGTGCACCTAACTTTTTCGGTGGGAGGGTGGCACCACAGCCTCCCACCCCCCGCCTGAGGGGAATTATATAATGCCACTGAGGGGCAGCTCTCGCGAGAAGCAGAGGGATTTGCCACCGGCCCACTAGGAGGCGCCGCGGATAATGGCCGCAGTGCGCTTGCAGGGCCCGTGTGCAGGCCGCAGCGCCGGCGGCGGAGGCAGAAGCAGCGGGCCGCAGCACGCGGCACTCGAGTCAGGTGGCCGTGCTGGGGATCCCTGCGCGGGCCCAGTGGGCCTGGACTACATGTGGGGAGGGGCACGCGGGCGACCCGGCCGCTCCACGTGCTCGGGGCCCCGCGCGGGCCGGCCAGGGGCAGGGGCAGCGCCGGCTTCGCACGCCGGCCCCTGCCCGCTGAGTCTTCCAGGCGTCCTGCTGCCCTGGGGTAGGACGTCCTTCAGGTCCCAGTGCGGGCTCCTCTGTCTGCCTGAGGAAAGCAAGTGGGAAGCCCGGTGTTCGAGGCCTAAGGCCGACACGCGCTGCCGCGGGCCCTACAGGGCGCTAAGGCCACACTGTGTGGTCCTAGGGCCAGCGTGGGCAGCCTAAGCAGCGCTGGACTCCTGCAAGCCGAGGCCAGTCCCAAGCAACACTATCGCCTGGGCTGTGGACCTGCATCTGAGAATATATAATTGGGTAGATACTGAAAAGTGAAAAATGGCGACGGGGAAGGATGAGTCTATTTTCTTAGTATGTACTCCGTATACAGACTCGTCTTTTGAGATTTCTCTAAGTTTCAAGTTAAAAACAACATTTGAAACCATACTTTCAAACCCTATCTCAAAACGAGCTGACTTAATTGAAAATGAAATGTAGTTACATATAGAGCAATGTCTTAAGATTTTGCTTAACTGGTTTAACTTTCATCCAACAGTATTCCATTAATTTCTGTAACTTTGATAAAATACATCTTTAAAAACCAAATCAGTATTTCAAGGGTTTAAAAAAGTTGGACAAAAAACAACATACGTGGGGCAAAACATTTGATTCTGAGGAATAAGGATGAAGACTCTAATTAGCTGTTGCAGAAGACATGCAAAGGTTAATATAAGCAAAATAATTTTATCTTAAAAGTTCAGTTTTCCTAAAATATACTTAAGATTTTATATTGTGATAATGCAAATATGAAGGGAAAACATCTGTATTTCATCCTTTGCCTCATTTATAAACCAAAAAGGGATGTTCGATTCAGATACAACGTTTAAAAAGATTTTTAAAAGTCATCAGATTTACTAAAAAAATGCATCTGAACAGCCCAGATTCTTTTCTAAATGATTTCCAAATGGTGAAAATTGTCACTGCTCACTTTTTCATTAAATTCCAATAGTGATAGTGTTGTAATAATTGTAGGAATAAGAACTAAAAGATGAGGTTCTCTACTATGGGTTCTCTGAAGTATTTACTTAACTCTGCTTCACATATTTGACACAAACCTAACTCTGGATTTAGACTAATGAGAATAGGTTCTGAACAGAGTAGCACACAAAAAATTTAGAATATTTACATTTCCATTACCTTAGCTTAAAACTAATAGTTTACATCATCCACTGATGAATTTTCCAGTTATTATTAGTGAAATCCCAATGAGAGAAGTCACTTCCCCAAGAAAGGTGGGGCCAGTTGCACAGCCCTGCCCATTAATGGGATGTGTACCCTGGATTCAGCTATTGGAAGGGGGAATATAATGACACCAAATGTTTTATATTCATACTCTGGCATTCATTTCTGGTAGGAACTATTTGAGAGAAATGCAAATGAAAAATCAAACTTTAAATTTCTTCAAGCAGCCATATTAAGCTGGGAAAAGGCAGTAATTAGGAATAGTGCTCATTAAACAGGATTACTAAACAACTCAGACACCTCTTCTATTTACTTGCAAAGAAAAGTCAACTTGATCTTAAGCTTTTTTGTTCAAAGTATGTAGTACCCAAATTTTAAAAGGTACATGATCCAAAAGGTGGCTATTGTTAGAAATTCGTTAACCTTTTAAAAAAACACCTACCTTAAGAGAAGGTGAATAAAACAGAACATTTGTGCTAGATTTATTATACAAGTTAACCTGCATTTTAACTGGCAGAATACCTTTCTGAATGGAAAATACAGCTGTCAGGAAGGGACATGTCATATGAGTAAAGATGTATACTTTGGTGAGGGTATTAAAATAATATGAAAACAAATATTTTGAGAAAAAAATCTTCATAAAAAATTACCCAAACAGCTAACTTTATGCCTCAAGCTCTTCAATATTTACTGACAGAGGTTGCTGCTTCTATTAGAAGAGAAAAAAAAGAAAAAAAAAAAACAACTATGCAATGAACTACTGCCAGGCTATTTTCAATTCACAGAATATATATTTTAAATACACTTGCTCTAAAAGAGGAAATACTTTATCATGGCAGCAGCTGAAAAGACCAAAACCTTAAAATTTTGCTCTAAATGTTTTAACTCACTTAAGACATTTGAGATACATTTTTAAGGACAGGGCAGAGGTATGTTTCTTCCCCCAATTCATACAGAAAACAGCCATATATACTTTATGAATATAATTACTGACATTCCTACTTCTGACATACATTAGATACAAAGAGCTATGGATCCAGCTTTTATAAAGAATATTTCAAAATCATCCTAATATAAGAAATTTGGTATTCACATACTCTAATGAAAGTAGCAATAATTTTGTGCAAAAAATCATACATTTATTCATAGATCTCAATACAGCAAAATAAAAATGAAATTGAGGAAACTGTTCATTTTTCTAATTTAAAATATAAAATGGGAGTTTCTTCAGAAAAAAAGATTTACATGAAATTTACCTTACCTTACAGTTTATGCTCTAAGAGTACATTTTATAAAAATCGGCAACCGGCCTTCTTTTATGTTTAAATTGAAATGAACATGATAAATGTAAATGAGTAACTTTCTTTTAAGTAGTAGCAAAAAGAGTCAATAATCCTTTCAAGAAAGAGACTATTTCGTTTCCTCCCAACTTGGATTCACCATAAACACGATCCACAAATGATATCGGAACCTAGTTAAAAAACAGATACATTAAAGTCAGTCTTCAAAAAAAGCAGAGAGGCAGAGAAGCACTTAGACAATAGAAACAGCATTAGTCCTACAAAGAAAGTCCTTCAAGTACATTCAGATATAGGGAAGTCTTACAGCAACTGTACCTCTAAGATTTCAAAATTAGCCATATATTTAATACCTAAACACAGGTCACATGAACCAAATCTGTAACTGTTTGAAAAGCACCGGTCCTGTATATTAAGTTGGTTTACTCATGTTTCAGGCTGCATTTCAAGGAAAAATTATACCCTTTTACTTCATTCTTTAAGTTACCAGTTAAATTCAGCCCTTTAGCATTATGTTAAAAATCTTAAATATCATGTATCTAATATTTAATATCTAAATTAATACAGATACTCTTCTTCCCCCCCAACTGTGTCTATAATTCCAAGTAATTTTTATATGCTCACAGGAAGTGGGCATGTGTAACTCATTATTCATTTTAAAGTTGGTGGCTGTTGGCTATGACAATGAAAATTAACGAAGAGACTCGTCCCACTAATTCTGGCTAGTCAGAACAAAGGGCCAGAATGGACAAGGTATCAGCAACTTTTAATTATGTAAAATAAATGGTGCCTTCAGTTAATGATTTAAACTTTATATGTCAAAAGTGATCCAAATTTTTAGCCTTGAGAGTTGGACATTCTAAACAAATGGAAGCCTCTCATGTTAGTTTAGTAGTATGAAAGTTAAACTTACATTATAAAGTCTAAACTTGAGTGTTTCTTTATGAGGAATACAACATACTATTCACCATCCATCCCATACCTCGCCAACTGTATAATTCATCTGTCTTGCCCGAACAATCATCTCCATCTGGAAGACATACCCCTTAGAAACACATTTTTCTATTAATTTCTGTAGAACTTCCTTTCGGTATAATCTGTAAGAAATTAAAATAATGTATGAACACATGGGATAGATACACTTGCCTATAGGTATCTTGCACTTTCAAAAAGTTCACTGGAAATTGTAGAGCCTAAAACTTCCACTAGCAGTTTGTATACAAAAATTTCTCAGTCAATGATTGTGATACACTTGTCAAAAAAGTCATTAAATATTTGCTAAATAATGTAGAAAATGAATTCTCAATACCTTTTGGAAAATCTTCCTATTATATTATAAAAATCATTTTGAAGACCTTCCACTATTTTAGTTTAGAAATTTTCTTAAAATTTACTTTTCAAGTTGCAAAAGAAGAAAATGTTCCAAAACGTTACAGCAGTAGAGTTGACAGAAGATGTGGAATTGACAATATAAACTAGATGCCAAGAAAGAACCTAGTAATTAACAAGATTTTCCTCCTCAGCTGAGCTTGCAGACAGGCATGTATAATCGGTGAATGCACAGCCTAACTTTAGATGGACTGCAGCCAAACAGATCTCGCGCGTTTACAAATAAGAGGACCTAGGAAGTCTAAGGCCTGTGGAACAGCCCAATCATGTCCTTCAGTCAATAGCACGGAACTCTGTTTTCAGAGTTACCAAGGTCAGAAAATGATCAATCTCTGAGTAGAGAGGCAGCAATTTCTTTTAGGAAAGCAAGCAGAGGCAGTTTGGGGCAACTCTGTTCCTTTCAACAGTTAAGGTGGGTTGGATCTATGGTAACCTGTTAGTTCCTCAGGGTTCCTCTAAGGCTACCTTTACCAGCTGGCTCTGCAAGCTCTTAAGTGGAGATAAGACCACAGCACAGTGTGTGCACTCCTTTACCCAAACAGGTTTCATAAGGATTCAAAATAAAGTAAGGAGACTCCGTTGGCTGTAACAGTTACTCAGTAACAAACACTCATTGGACAATGGACTGTTTCTGGTACCTCTACATACCTTGGAGTTATAGCAGTGAATGAGAAACTAAATAAAGATAATATTAATGTCGGATGGTGTTCAGCGGGGAAAGAAAGGTGGGCCTGTGGGGTGGGTAGGACTAGAATATGAAGGCCCAATATTTTAGCATTACCTTTAAAACTGGGATTGGGATGTGAATTTTTTCCTCAACTTTAAGAAGTCATTTTACTCCCCTTAAGACTCACTTTCCAAGACATTTATTTCTCCTCACTGTGTCCTACAGCTAATCAGGTAAAATTATATACATGAAACCATGACCCAAAAATAAATGGAACTAGAACCAGGTGGTCTTTGCTTTACATCACAATGCATTCTTTTGGGATTCCATTTCTTATTTTGTTAAATAACATGCTTCCTAAATATAGGAACTTTAATAGTAAGTTGAACCTTGCCGCTTATACTTAAGTCACTATCCTTCTGAGGAGACAACAGCTTTCCACTATTTTGAAAAACAGTCAAATTTAACAGGCTCACTTTTAATTGTGTGTGGCTGCTTTGCCATCTGAATAGGACACAGCCACATCACTCTCTCATGACATGAAACCCAGAACTCCCAGGTCATCTTCACCCACCTTTGAGTCCGCACATGGCCCTATGGACACCCTCACCCCACTGCTCTCCCTGCTGTGTTTTTCTCCACAGCATACCCCCCATAAGACACTGCCTATACCTGACGTAGCTGTGGGTCTCGCGCCACTGGAACGTGTGAACTCCGTGAGGACAAGGACTTCTGACTCTTGTTCAATGCGTAGCACTCAGTAGATACTCAAAACGAGGGACAGGATGCACTGCTTTATAAAGACGAGGCGGCCCCCTCTGATGAAGTCAATAGGGAAACCAGGCCAAAGACAAGAACCCCTCCTCCCTAAGGAGTGGATCTCCATTCAGAACAACCGCATCCTTGGCCTGTACACCCACGTGGACATTCCCTCTGCACAGGTATTTTGTGAGTGCCACCATCCTTTCACTGTTCCTATGCAGCAATCGGAGATCTGAATCAGGTAGCTAATTCCTCTGCCTTGGAGGGACTTATGGGCCCCTACCTTTGATATACCAAACTCTGCTTTCTAGTCAATTTTCAGTTTAACTCGAGAGGCTTCACTTTCATTTTGATATTTAATTTGTGATGGCTTCTCTCCGTACTTGCTAACCTTTCTCCATATCGCTGAACGGATGCTGTTCAACAGACCTGCAATTACACTAGAGGTACTAGTTTATCTTTTCTGTTGTTGTTAACTCTGACACTTAAGGACCTAGATTTTCCTGCTTTAAATGAAGGACCTAAGAATTAACATTAAATGGAACAAAGCATTTATCAGGTAATGTAAACCATTAACCAAAACATGGGACGTTAGAGTAAATGAACAGACATTTGTAGTTTTAGAGATTAAAAAATAATAAAATAAAAATCTAACAACCTTAGTCTTTAGTCATTTGACAAGGCCATACAAAGCAATTCATCTACCGAGGTCTTAAAAAAGAGACAACAAACACAAACATAAAAAAAAAACACCCAGGGACCTAGAAGAGCAGGCTTTGGTCCTTTTTTTTGATATCTGGAAAACAAGGGAACTGAAAAAGGTCTATATAAACATTACTTTAAACTTGTCCACAGACAATGCAGACTGCCCCGCCCCCCCAGGGGCTGAGCACTGATGGTAACACCCAACCTGAGCCCTGCCTTCAATGCTCCTTAAAAAAGTCTTTCTCCCTAAGAAGGTGCTTAGAATTCAGTCAGCTTTCTGAAAAAAAAAAAGAAAAAAAAAAAAGAAAAAAGACTCAGGAAAAAAAAAGGGTAGAAATGTAAAGATTTCTTTGAAATAGCTACTACAAAGCAAAAAAATTTAGGCAAGAAGTTGTAAATAACAGAAAATATAAAAATAAGAATTCTCACTGTACCTGAAGCTTCCTGTCAAATCAGATGCTCCTGGTCTTAGCAAAATCTGAGTTATAAAATTGGCTCCACGGCTGCCAAGGAAAATAATCAAATTGTCTTTCAAAATATAGTTTATAAAACAGAGAAACATATGCAAACATACGTACTGAAAATACCACACTAATTTCACAAAAATGTTAGTTCACTAGTACAAAGAAATTTTTAGTCAATGAAAGGAAATCTAATACTCTCATTTTTTCAGAGAACACAGGGAATTTTATTCTTTGAAAAGTGAAATTTGGAGAGGCCCTATAAAGCAACAGTTCCTCCAACTTTAGGTAAGTACTAAAGTAGATTTTTAAAACCCCCTGATCATATTTACCAACAGTCATTATTTAGAAATACGAAGATCTATGAAACAGCAAACAGATAGGGATTTGGCAATGTATTTCCTTTTCAGATTCCAATAAAAGAACAAAAGGATTGTTTTCAACTAGGTAATAGGTAAGTCTGCATAAAAATTTTTTTTTTTCTTTAAAGAAGTAGAGAAAGAACGTTCAGTGTTTTGGAGAATCTCTGGAAAATGACTTCAGACTCATTCCATGATTTTAGATTATGTTTTAAACACAACTATCAATCAGTTACAAGCTACAGGTGACTAACAGCTATTACTAACATTTCAAAAATACATCTAAGAGCCTAGAGAACTTGATTTATGTATTGCAGCTACTTCAGCATCCTCAGATTCTTTTCTGGGGCAATCTGGAGAGAACAGCTTCTTTACAAAGGAAAGATTTTCTTTATGCACATAAGCACAGGGTTACGCAGATGACACACACAGCCATAACACTGGAATAATGGGTAAAGAAAACATACTTCCTCTTTAATTTGCTTGTAATAGCTACAATAAAAAATTCTAAGACTCTTTTCCCCTCTGCCCACTCTGAATAGGATTAAGCAAAAGAATGAAAAAAAATATATATATACACACATATGAAATTTGTACAGCTATTCATGTTTAAATTTTTAAATTGGGGTCCCTTAATTAAAACTGGAGTCAGACAGACTGGGTTCAAGTCTAGAAGTTTAGCTCGAAGGCAGTACACACTCTAACAACTGATTAACAGCTAAGTGTTTATGTGACCCTGACTTGGCTTTCCTAATTTTAATTAACAGCTGAAAGACCAACTTCAGAGAGGTCTCAGAGACCATTCATTCATTGGTCTCAACTATGGCTGCACAATAAAATTATCTAGGGGTCCTTGTGAAAAATTCTGATGTTTCTGACCTACCTCTGGAGATTCTGATTCAACTGGTTGGGGGTGGGGTGGGGGAGCAATTATGTGCAAATTTTCTCCCTACATGATTCCAATATGTAAGCTGGGGTTGAAAACCTCTGTCTTATCCAATTCCTTCATTTCACTGAAGAAGCTATTGAGACTCTTAAAAGTTTTAAACAACTTGCCCAAAGTACCACATTTAAGATGCAAGAGATAAGGGTTACTTAACAGAATCTTCAACAGAAGGAAATGGGTAGTAAGCATATTAATATTAGTAAGGATTCCTGTAAGTGTTATCTATTATAGACCCCATCTTCCCAACAACTCTGACAAGCAGATACAACAGATATTAAATATGATAAATTTTCTACAGGTCTTCCCATTAAGAGGTGGGTTCTACTTTCTTACCCCTCAATTATGCAGGCTTTCTCTGACTAAAGAATGGATGCTGTGCAAGACCCAGAGCCAGGCCTTAGGAGGCCCTGCAGCTTCTGCCTTTGTCCTCTAAGACGCTGCCCTGAGGGCCACATATAAAGAAGGCTGTACAGCTGTCTGGAAGATGACAAGACACATGCAGGTCTGAGATGGCGCAGCCACCAATCAGTACCAACGGCCAGATTATGCCTGAGGCCACTGTGGAGCCCAGCCCAGACCACCCTGTAGCTGCATGGAGCTCATGAAAGAGCCCAAGGGAAGCCATCAGAGGAACCACCAGTCAACCCACAGGAGCACCAGAAATAATAAATCAATGTTGCTTTAAGTCACTGAGCTTTAGGGTGGTTTGCTATGTAATAATGGGTACCAAAACAGTAGATTTTATTTCCATTTTATGATGAAGAAAGTGAAAATTAGAAAAATACATGCAAGCTGACACAGGTAAATGACAACTAAGATTTGAACCCAAGCATGTCTGACTCAAAAGCCCCACTATTTTATGCTGCTTACTAATATATGAAATCCATCCAATTTACTTAAAATGATAAAAATGTAAACATGGTGAGCTAAATAAACCAGACTCAAAAGGATAAATACTGTATGATCTTACTGCTATGAAATAATTAGAATAAGTGAACTCACAAAACAGCCTCTAGAATAAGGTTAGAGGGGACAGGGTGGGATAGGGAATTGGGAGGATAGCTTAAAACATACAGTTTCTGTGTGGAATGATGGAAATGTTTTGGTTGTGGTGGTGGTGATGGAAGTACAACACCATGAATGTAACTGACAGCACTGAAATACATATCTGAATGCAGTTAAAAGGGCAAATGTTGTATATATATGGTAATAGAACAAAGCATTTTTTAAAAAATTCATGGAATATATAGTTAATAGTACAATTACAGGAATGTGCTTTCATCAGTTGGAACATATTTATCACACCAATGCATGGTGTTAATAAGAGGGTGGTAAATGGGAATCCTTGTATTTTACACATGATTGTTCTGTAAACCCACAACTTCTCTAATACTATAAATGAACAGTTCACTTAAATCAAAACTAAAGATCTGGTAGATAATTTCTGCTGAACTAGACCATTTCTGATAAGCGTTCAAAGGTTGATGCTGATTTTTCCTTAATGTAAAACATACAAAATAAAATACTCTAATCATAAGAAAAAACTGTAAGAAGCTACATGGGAATATTTATTTTACTGGAAGTTATGATTTGGTCCCACAATTCCCAAGGCAGCATGGTAATTTAATCCAACTATTTTTTATCAACACATACGTAGTAGTGACACTAAAAGATCAAGAAATGATGGCACAAGTATTTACCTGATTATTTTTCTCTTCAAATCCCAGCCATATACACCTCCATTTCCTTTGTAACGAGTTCCAGATACAATGTCAAAATTAGCTTCCTTCTGCTTCCTGTAGGAAAAATTAGCTGTCAATTAGAAAAAGCTATTAAACTTTGAATGGTTATTTTTCATGACCCACACAGAGAATTTTTAAGACCAGCACAGAAAAAACACAATGCCAAGAAGATGGACTTTACTCCTGAAAGATTTTCTTTCAAGGCAGGGTTTTTAACCCACACATATATATATTTATATATATTTTAAATATTTTTACTGAGAAATAACCACACACATACAGTTCAACCATATACAATCAATGGCTCACAATATCATCACAGTTGTGTATTCTTTATCGTGATCATTTTTGGAACATCTGTATCACTCCAGAAAAAGAAATAAAAAGAAAAAAACAGGAAAACAAAAGAACTCATACATCCTACCCTATACACCTCTTCCTTCTCATTAATCCACAGTATTTCAATCTACATAATTTTAACCCTCCACTCCCCCATTATTTATTCATTTTCTATCCTTATTATTTTTTTATTCATCCGTCCATACCCTGGACAAAAGGAGCATCAGACAGAAGGTTTCCACAATCACACAGTCACACTGTAAAGCTATATAGTTGTACAGTCTTCTTCAGGAATGTAGGCTACTGGAGCACAGCTCAACAGTTTCAGGTTCTTCCCTCCAACCACTCTAATACACCATAAACCGAAAAGGGATATCTATGTATGGCATAAGAATAACCTCCAGGATAACCTCTCGACTCTGCTGAAATCCCTCAGCCACTGACACTTTATTTTGACTCATTTCTCTCTTCTCCCTTTTGGTCAAGAAGGCTTTCTCAATCCCATGATGCCGGGTCCTGCTCATCCCCAAGAGACAGTAAACCTGACTCTTTTTCTCTTACAAAATAGCACTATCTGCTGATTGCAACATAAAACCACCCTAAAATGTTTTTTTACATGGGCAGGCACCAGGAAACGAACCCAGGTCTCCGGCATGGCAAGCGAGAATTCTGTCACTGAGCCACCATTGCACCACCCTAAAATTTATTTTTTATTTACATTTTCCCAATTCTGTTCCTTCCCCTCTGAAGGAGACAATGCTAACAGATTGGTATCCCTCCAGACCTTTCTCTTTGCTTAAAGATCGTTAATCAAAGACACACATATCGGTAGAGATTTTTGGTTGGTTTCACAAAATTGGGATGCAAAAAAGCATTATATTGCAACTTGCTTTTTATCAGTTAACACCACATATCATGGACATCCATACAGGTCAACCAAGATCTTTCCCATTCTCTTTTGGTAGCTGCAAAATATCCCAGAGAATGTTCAACCAACACAGTACTACGGTTACTTCCACGGCAGGGTCCCCACTACACCACCCACCGTCACAATGACACAGTCTCAGAAACACGCACCCTGATGTTCAGGCACTCCAAAACAGAACATGATGGAATTATTAAAGCAAAGCTTATGAGTATTTCTGATCTGAACATGTGGCCAGAAATTAATTCCAAAAAAGTTACTGCAACTCACACCCTTCCTCCAACAATATTTGAGTGTGCCAATTTTCTACCATCTCCATGTTATTGCTCTAAAACATTTTCATTTTTGACAAACCTTTGGGTAATAAAATAGTAACACACGGTTACTTCCGTTTACATTTCTTGACTACATCCCAAGTGAACGTCTCTTCTACTTATTAGCCAATTGGACTTCCTCTACACAGGGCCTGTATACTCTTACCCATTTTCTGCTCCACTGGCTCCATTTCCTCACCAGATAAAAGTGGTTTGAGTACTAGAGAAATAATCCCCTAACTATGAATTCTGGTTTAAAAAAACCTCAAAAAACGGTGAACCAGCAAGAGTTCTCTGGTAATTTTATGCAGAGATGAAAAAAATGAAGTTAGCCAGTAGGGAACAGGGAAAAGGCACTCCAGACAAAGGTAACAGAGACCTCTGCATGAACAAAGAAATGGAAGTACGCCTATGGTGTAGTAAGCAAAAGGGCAGGGACACAAGATGAGTTCAGAAAGGGTTCTAAGGGCCAGATCACATAGGGCCTAGAAGGGTAAGGGAAGGAGTCTGGATTTTTTCCCATGTGTAATGAACAGGAACTCTCTGGAGTGTTCTCAACAGGGAAGTGACATGATCTGAGTTTGTTTTTGGATATTTACTTTAGATTTAGAACAATTTTCAGGTTCTTATTCCAAGGGTATTTTGTAGTCTCTTGAATGTAAGAATATATTCTGCAAATAATACAATTTTGTATCTTTCACTAATATTAACACAAAGTTCTCACCTTATTACATTACTTAAAACTTACATGTTGAATGATAGCTGGCATTCTTATTCTAATTAATTTATTAGAAACACATCTGCATTTCAGCATTTAGTAAGATCTTTATGTTAGGACTGGGTCATCTTTAGCATATTTAAGTGGTTTCTCTCTATTTCTACTTTAAAGTTTGTATGAGAAACAGCTACTCAATTTTATCAAATCTTTTATAGCATCTAGGCTTAATCATGCTGCTTTGTTAATGTGATAAATGAATTATGTTGATGGATTCCTGATGAACCACACTGCATTCCAGGAATAACCCTACTTGATTTATGGTGTGTTATGATGCAGGACTTAATTCCACCTAATAGCAAAGACTACCGTTGTTTTCTGTGGTGTGGAAGAATTCAGAACACAGAAATGATCTGATCTGTTCCAAAGGGCACCTACAAACACACAGTCACGTATCTAAGTTCAGTTCCATGTTGGTTATATGTTTTATAAAAAACTTAAAATAGCATATGTAGCTTTAATTAGTGAATGAAAAATGCAAGTAAGTCTAAAACCAATATCAAATGAATTGTTTGAATAACACTTCTTTCAAGTATTAGAAAAATACCTACCTAATGAATTCAGGAATAAATTTTGGCTGAAATTTAGAAAGAATAAACAGAATGTCAGTAAAATAGGCTAAAACTTTCATAGTTTAACTAATAAAGAAATATGCTACTTACATGGTGTGAGAGATCAGCATCCATAATAATTATGTAATTTCCTGTAGCATGTTTCATTCCATGTATATATGCAGTTCCTAAATACAAAAGTATTTATTTTCATTAAGGAAAATTACAAAAAATATTTACATATACATTTGAATTGGGAGGATATCGTTTAGCACCTGAAAAAGTATGTTAGTCCTTAAGGGTGATATTAATAAATTGGCATTTTTCATCTTAAGTATATATAGTTCACATCTATTACATATATGAACAACAAGGTAGCTGACCTCCCATCCCCAATTTGGACGCTGATTTAACAGAAAAGAAAACATTACGGTTTAGCAAGGAAATGGTGTAAAAGTCTTGGATTATATAAAAATGATCACATTCCCAAGGTTTTTTTTTTTTTTTCATGGGCAGGCACCGGTAATCGAACCCGGGTCCTCTGGCATGGCAGGCAAGCATTCTTGCCTGCTGAGCCACCGTGGCCCGCCCTGCCAAAGTTTTAAACAAAACATCTCTATGTGGGTACTTCCCAAGTGTCTACCTACACTTCTCTGAGCACAGACTTACATGTCCTGCTTTCTATTTGATATCTCTACTTAGATATTTCAGAAATCTCATATACAATATATTCTAAAAATCAATTCCCGATGCCCCATCTTTAAAGAGGTCACCTCTCTCAGGAAATGGCACTACCAACTATCAGCTTGCTCCATCCATAAGTCTAGGGATGAACCTCAATTTCCTGCCTTTACGTCCTATTTCTAACCTATAATTAAGTCCTACTGATTCCATATCCAAACTAGCTCTGCTTTCAACTTCATCTTCATCCCAACCATCATCCTCTGAAACCTGGATGACTACCTACCCAAAATCTCCTGGCTTCTACCTTTCCCAACACTCCATGCCCTTTTCTGTAAAAGCTACCCAGAAAAGTGGTCTTTACACTGTAAGCCTGGTACACTAAAAGTCTTGCTCTGGTATTTGGGGTCAAAGGTGCAGCCAACAGTTACTTTGTCAATTTCATGCTTAAGGTCCCTGAGAAACCTGGCAGGTGGGGGTAACTGGTTAGAAGCAGTTACCTGACTGGTTTGGGGACTGCTGCATTCTCCAGTCCCAAACCACCGGAGTATCTTACTATCAGACTAAACCTTTCAACTTCTTCTGTTAAAAAGTGACTATCCAGAGCTTTTTTACACAAATCACTGACTGATCAGTAAATCTTAGCTGCTTTCATGGCAGTTCTCAGTAATTACAATCCTAAATTACTTTGTGGATTGAGATATTCCAAACATTTTGATGATGCCAGAAAGCCGACAGTCTTCAGGATAACAGATATCTATTTTTAAGAACTGTGCTTTCTCCAAGCTCCCCCAATTTTTCATTTAAATCATAAACTGTGACCAACAGTAAAAACGGAGGCATTCAGATTATCATCTTAGAATTTAAAGTGGCATGCTGGCCCAAGTTGTTTGTCTTAAGGTCCCTATGTGTTCTGAACTGCATGAACTATACTGACAGGGTCTCTTGTCACCCGGCTTCCAAACAGTTTAGGCCAATAGGAGGTATGGGGGAAGACAGAAGAAAGAGAGAATAGGAATGGTTCAAGTGTCCTCCCCTGCTTACTCCGCCTTCCAGCAGTGGCTGGGTGTATCACAGGGATCAGCTCCTGCCAGGTTTACCCTACTCCATTCTTCTAGCTACTCTGGGCAGCCCTGGGTCCTGTGCTCTGAAAGCACTATTTCTTCCCATTGTTGCTCCATCTTTAGGTGTGGTAGCAGCCCACAGCTGTTACTAATCTGAGTAATCTCACTATTCCATTTGGCTTCTCAGCAATTCCTTCATCTGTGTAACTAGATTCCCAATATCAAATTCCCTGTAGTGAAAAGTCTTAACAGTGGTTTCTGTTTTCCTGAGTCGGCCATGACTGATATAGGCAGTCTAAGTTAAACCATTCAAATGTCATTGAGAACATTTACAAACCATCATAGCACATTACTATATTTTGGCCCCATTTTAAACTGGGAAAATACACATTGGTTAAACTTACTAAGGGAAGTGGGAGGTAGGAGGGATGACAGGTTATACCTACCTAGTCCCAACTTTTTCTCTCGTGGTCTTAAAAGCTGGAAGAATAAGAAACAACATTTTACCTAAAAACACACACACAAAACTGAACTACTTTTCGTTTTTTCATGTAAATGTAACTGAAATATTATTCACAGAAATGTAACTGAATTTATTAGACATTAAAAAAAACAAAACAAAACAGGATAGTTAACACTTCTTGCCAAGGTAATAAAAGCATTTGTTAATAGACCAAGTAAGTTTAATAGAGCTTTTGAGAAAAAGCAATATCCTTTCACCCAATACAATAAAATTTTTAAACCTTTTTTTCTGATGACACTCACCATACTTTAAACAATATACTTCATATGTATTACTTTATTTGTCAACTTAAACAATATCCCTCAATTCCTTCCTCTGAAAACTGAGATTTAACTCACTTGTTCTATACCTTCTCCGAATATTCAATAGCCATGTTTGTTTCGTCAATTTCTTTTGTGATTTCAAATGTTTATACCACCTTGCTTCTATTAACTTAGCGTCTGGTCTTTATGCTTGGATGATCTCATGTCATTCTCTCCTGGCTCAATGATAATTAGGGTAAAATTCTAAAAATGAAGGTTGAATTCTCTGTTTTCTTACAATTTGTCAATTACTTTCTATATTTTTTACTTCACAGTTGGACCCTGACTTTGGTGAGCTTTCTCCTTTTTGGCTAAAAAGGTAGAGGACTCATGACCACCCATCTCATCCCCTTCTGCATTTGCCAGCATATAAACAGGTTGCCCCAGACTGCAAATCTCTGAACAAGATAATGTCAGTTCAATTAAACTAGGACAGATTAATTTTCTGCTACATGTAAAGCTTTCAGGAATAACAACGATAAATAAAATATATTCCTTCCTATAGCTATGCAGAGAAACAGATGTTCATGCAGTTATCTACAATTACAATTTATTGAACAAAATACAAAAGTTAAGTCAAATCAAAGAGTTTTTATTGATTTTGTGGCTGAAAATCATCAACTGACTGAAAAGTTACTGATAAAATACTGACCTGTTGGGTACCTGCCGTGTAAGAGCAAAAATTTTAAAGTTTATGAGGTTTTCTATAACCTTATGTTTAAGTTGGAAAAATCTTTCTTTTTTAAAAATAATTAAGGATAACTTTGTTACTTATGACACAGAATATTCAAAGGTTTGTATAAAAAATATCAAACAATATGTAAAGTATGCAGGAAGCGTTTTTGTTGAGGAAAAAGAGAGTAGTCTTCCCCCTAAAGTAAAATAAGTGATTGCTGCAGAATGAGAAACAGGAACGTGTAGGAGAAAACAGATGGGTACAGAAGCTATAGAAGCCTTGTCAAAAGTGAATTTTATTGGCTCTGGTTAAGGCTGGCTAAGAGTTTATAGTTTTATAAGATTTTTAATAATTTTCTTATCAGATGTATCTTCATGCAAAGCAAGAATTTGGTTTTCACTCTGTTAAAATGACAATGCTTCCTTGGATGTTTGTTTGCTTTTAGCAAGAAACTATAAAAGCTTTTTAACCATCTGAGTAATCTGCCTAGATGACAAAGATTCTATGTCTTATCAGACTAATGTACTTATTGATATGTATGTTGATCATCTCCTTCCTTATTTAGACAATGCCTCACGTTAAAAAAAAAATGTCTTTTTCTAAAATCATGTTAACTCTTCTATTTACTTTCAAACTTTTATGTCACCTTGATTAAATAAAGAACTCCCTCAAAAAGTTTAAACAACATTGCATATGACAGATAACCATGACATAGTTACAAGAATGAGGTAATCTACTGATAGGAAAGATTGCCAAGATATACTACAAAAGTGTAAGAATGAAACAGTAAGATTACCTTGCTGTGCTGGTTTGAAAGAAGTATGCCCCCTAAGAAAAACCATGTTTTGATATAAATCCCATTTCATAAAGGTAGAATAATCCCTATTCAATACTGTATATTTGAAACTGTAATGAGATCATCTCCCTGGTTGATGTGATTTAGTCAAGAATGGTTGTTAAACTGGATTAGGGGATGACATGTCTCCACCCATCTGAGTGGGTCTTGATTGGTTTACCGGAGTCCTATAAAAGAGGAAACATTTTGGAGAAAGATTCAGAGAGAGCAGAGAATGCTGCAGCACTACGAAGCAGAGTCCACAAGCCAGCGACCTTTGGAGATGAAGAAGGAAAATGCCTCCCGGGGAGCTTCATGAAACAGAAGCCAGGAGAGGAAGCTAGCAGATGACACTGTATTCGCCATGTGCCCTTCCAGTTGAGAGAAAAGGCCTGACTGTGTTCGCCATGTACCTTCTCACCTGAGAGAGAAACCCTGAACTTCATCGGCCTTCTTGAACCAAGGTATCTTTCCCTGCATGCCTTAGATTGGACATTTCTATAGACTTGTTTTAACTGGAACTTTTTCTCGGCCTTAGAACTGTAAACTTGCAGCTCATTAAATTCCCCCCTTTAAAAGCCACTCCGTTTCTGGTATATTGCATTCCGGCAGCTAGCAAACTAGAACAATGACCCAGTAAGATTACCTTGATGTTTAGAATGAAGAACCACCACCACATTACCTAATTGTACAGATGGAGACGCATACACTTACACACAGAAAAGGTTCGAGGGAGCATACACCAAACAGGTGACCTGGGTCTCTCCTGGGGCAGGACTGGAAGAGGGTCAGGAACGCTCATCAAAGGCAAATTCAGCTTTGCTGTAACATTTACACCTTCCAAGAATATACTGATGCATTTCTAACATAATAAAGCACTTCAGATTGTCTCTACTTAGTGTCCTTAACTTTTTCCCCTTTCTCCTACTTTCTGCCTCCTCGCGGCACTCTGCCTGCCTGTTTCTATGTGAGGTAGGGGGCCATGCTGCCCTACTGATTTGCTGTGGGATCCTGGGAATGTCAAGGGCACAGCAGACCTGACCTCACAGGGTAGTCACATGGAATTAGCAGGGAATTCATGCAGTGCTGGGAAGACTGACTGGCACATGGTATGCTTACCATAACTGCTTATAAAATAGTATAATTTGATAAAAACTTTATTTTGTAATAAAACAGTCACAGACTACCTTGAGAAAAAAGATACCATAGAAAATATTCCAAAAATAGGTAAGCGGATGTACTTAAAAACAGAATCAAGATTACATACTATGTATACTGTTTTACAAACTGCTTTATAAAAATTTTTAATTGTAAAATGCAGTATATATACACAAAGCAAAGAAAGAAAATGCAATAATTTTCAAAGCACATTTCAACAAGTAGTTACAGTACAGATCCAAGAGTCTGTCATGGGCTACCACTCCACCAGCTCAGATTTTTCCTTCTATCTCCTCCAAAACACTGGAGGCTAGAAGGATTTTAATCTAGTGACTCAGCTGCCAAACTCATGTCATTTTGTCTTGTATAATTCCTCCTTCTCCTTTAATCCCTCTCCTAATCTATAGGGATCCTTGGGCAATGCCCATTCTGACTTTTCCAAGTTGAGAACGGGTGTCCACACTAAAGGATGGGGGATATAATTAATTGATACTCTTGGAGAGCCTGGTCACTCCAGATTTCAGGATTTATCGAACCTAGGAACCTTCTAGGAATTGTATGTTCCAGGAAGGCAAACTTAGTGCATGAAACCTTAAGAGATTCTCAGTTCGAGCCCTAGGTGTTCTTAAAAAATCAAATGGAGTGATGTTGATTGGGATTTAGCAAACCATGGCAATTAGCACTATCTAATTGAAGCTTACATAAGAGTAACCTCCAGAATAGCCTCTTGACTCCATTTGATCTCTCTTAGCCACTGATGCCTAGCCATATTACACTTCTTTTCCCCTTTTTGGTCAGGAAGGTGTTATTGATCCCACAATGCCAGGGCCAGACTCACCCCTGGGAGTCATGCCCCACGCTGTCATGGAGACTTTCACTCCTGAATGGCTTGTAGCATGGAGGAGGGAGGGCAACTATTTTCCTTGCAGAGTTGGGCTTAGAGAGAGAGAGGCCACATCTGAGCAACAAAGGAGCTTCTTGGAAGCAACTCTAAGACCTCATTATGGGTAGTCTTAGCTTCTCCCCTACAGAAATAAGTTTTGTAAGGGTGAACCTCAAAATGAAGGGCTTGCCTATTTTCTTGGGCATCCCCAATGGATGAGGGGGTATCTGGGGTTTCCCAGATGGCAGAGTTTAATAGTTC
>PVIY010043628.1:0-20212 GCA_004026745.1 Myrmecophaga tridactyla
CATAATGACAGGAATTGAGTGGCTCAGAGATTCAGAAGCTAGGATGCTTCCTTCTAGAGTCAATGTCTTCTAGTTAGGCAGCAATTTTTTGGGTTCTGTTGACTTCCAATTTCTGGCTGCTCCCTGTGGCTTCTTTTCTGTATCCAATTTTCTTTGCTTGTATTCATATTGGATTAAGTTCCACCTTCATTCAGTTTAGGCACATCATACTGAGTTAATAGCATCTTCAAAGGCCTTGTTTACAAAGGATTCACACCCACAGACCAGAGACTTGGGACCAGACATGACTTTTGTGGAGGATGTGATTTAATCCTCAACAGCATTACTTTGCTTTACAGAAAGATGAAGAAAAATTACACCACTGCTAGATGTTTAAGATAATGTTTTTCCCTCATTTATCAACAATAGACATTATTGCTTTTCTAATATGCTCAATCTGATGCATGATTGATTGTTAGTCAGCCCTTTGATGTTTGATGGGATGCATATTTTTCCAATGTAATTGATATATTAATTATTAATTAATTATAGTTGTATATTAATGTAAGGAAGATGCCTCAAGACCCATCATTGTTTTTAAATGTTGCTATTTAATATTTTTATTGTAAAATATAAGATATATATATACAAAGAAAAGAAAGAAAAAGCAATAATTTTCAATGTACACTTCAACAAGTAGTAACAGAACAGATTTCAGCATTTGCTATGGATTACCATTCCTCTATTTCAGATTTTTCCTTCTACATACTCCAAAATACTGGAGGCTAAAATAAATATCAATATAGTGATTAGGCAGTCAAACTCTTTTGTTAAATTCTGTCTTCTCTGTTAGAAATCCTCCTTCTCCTTAGATCCTTCTCCCAATCTACAAGGATCTTGGCCAATGTCCACTCTGACTTTTTCATGAGATGGGGTATTGACTATAGAGGATAGGGGCATATAATTAGTTAATAATCTTGGAGAGTCTGGAGCCTCTGTGCTTCAGGATTCATTTGGCCTAGGAACCTTCTGGAAGTTATAGATTCCAGGAAAGTAAACTTAGTGCATGAAACTATTATAGAGTCTCAGTTAGAGACTTAAGTGTCCTAACATCTAGCAGGACTGATGCTGTTTGGAGTTTGGCAAACCATGGCAATTAGCATAATGTAGCTAAAATTTACATAATAGTAACTTCCAGAATAACCTTTCAGTTCTATTTGATCTCTCTGTGCTTCCATGCCTTATTTTATTACACTTCCTTCTCTCTTTTTGGTCAAGAAGGCATTGTTGATCCCACAAGGCAAGAGTCAAACTCATCCCTGGCAGTCATATCCTATGTTTTCAGAGAGACTAACCCTTGATGTCATGTCCCAAATGGTGGGGAGGGTAATGAAATTCCTTGCAGAGTTGGGGGAGAGAGAGTCCAAATTTGAGCAACAAAAGAGGCTTCCTGGAAGCAATGCTTAGGTCTCATTACAGGTAGTTTTAGCTTCTCCACTACAGAAATAAATTCCATAAGTGCAAGTCTCAAAATCAAGGGCTTGGCCTAATTTCTTGGGAATCACCAATATCTGACAGAGTAGCTGGGGTTTCACAGATGGGAAAGTTAATTGTTCCATACACTTTTCTTTTCTTCAGTCCCTTAAGGGGCTCTACTAATATATTTTTTTCTTCAGATGGTTAAAAACCTTTTATAGCTTCTCACTAAGAACAAGAAAATAATCCAACAAAACACTGTCATTTCAACAGAATGAAAACCAAGAACTTCTTTTGCATGAAGATATATCTAAGAAAACTATTACAAATCTATAAAACTATAAAATCTTAGTGAACCTTAACCACAACCAATAAAATTCACTTAAAACAAGACTTCTATAACTTTCTATATCCACCCACTTTGTCCTAACCATTCCTGTTTCTCTTTCTGCAGCAATTAGTTATTTTACATTAAGGGGGAAAGTACTCTCTTTTTCCTTAACAAAACACTTCCTACATACTTCACATATTTAAATTACCAAAAAAGATCTTGAAATCAATCTTCAAATCAACATGCTGCAAATACAATTCTTTTTTTCTCTTTTTTTGTAGAAAATAGCATATATACAAAAAATAATAAATTTCAAAGCATGGTACAACAAGTTGTAGAACAGATTTCAGAGTTTGGTATGGGTTGCAATTCCAAAATTCTAGGTTTTTAGTTTGAACTGCTCTAAGATACTGGAGACCAAAAGAAATATCAATATAATGATTCAGCAATCATACTCATTTGTTAAACCTCCCTCCTCTGTATAAAACTCCACCATCACCTTTGATCTTTCTCTTATTCTCTAGGAGCATTTAGGCTATGCCCATTTTAACTTTTTGGTGTTGGAAGGGGCTGTCGATAATATGGGAAAGGGAGATGGAACTAGTTGATGTTCTGGAGAGTCTGGCCCCTCCGCATTTCAGTACTTATCTGGGCCAAGGACCCATCTGGAGGTTGTAGGTTTCTGGAAAGTTACCTTACTGCACTGAAACTTTGTAGAATCTTATATATACCAGAAGTTTTTTCTGTTTTCTGAAAGTCACTTCATAAATGTTTATTGGCAATCACTGACCCCATCTTCTTACATACACTGTCGTTTATATTTTACTGTTTGTAAGGATAGATAATGATTCATTATACTTTATTTTAAGAAATGTCCTGACTGCCCTTGAATAGGTACCTTAATAGAATAATTTGAGATTGCTGTCATACACTAAATATTTGAATTAATTTGTGGAGAATTTCCTCCATTTTAAAATTTCACCCCGGTACTAAATAAGGGGAGTCTATGAATTTATTCAATTTAAACATGAAGAATATGAAAATAAAAGACCAAACTATTGCTACCTCAGCCATAAATTAAACCTAAAATTTAAAAATGTTCACTTACAATTTTGAGTGAATTCTTTAAAAAATATATCTTAATTAAAAAATTTAAGGTACCTTTTTATTATGCTATAAATTTCATCATATAACTTTGTAGCTGAACACTTTACAACAACCTTAAAATGTATTAATATTTTCTACTTGACTTATTGCTCAGATGCAATATCACAGATTTATAAATGATGACATTTTATCCCCTTCTTTTCATTACACTAGCTAGTACAGAGAGAAATGTTTAGAAAGAGTGGAGATTGTTGGGATTCTGAGATGTATTGAAATGTCTAGTTATTTTATATTAATGCATTGATCTGAAATATGTTTTGTTTCATTGAAGTATTTTCCATGAGTTATTAAAATATTTGTCCTGTTATATCTATTTAATAATGAGTTTTCATTCTATATGTGAAATTCCATGTTTTAATTCAGGTATCTTCTATCTTCTTTAAAAGTACCCTGGAAGATTCAGCATCTTGGAATTTCTACCTGAAGCAAATCCTTCCAGCCAAAAGCAGGTAGAACTGAAATGTAAGGATGGCCCATGAAATCCCTGAGAATATTCTTTTCAGTATGGTCACCACAAAATAAGGGTGAGTCAACTCCTTAATTTGAGAAGCCAAGATTATCCAGAATGCATGTTGTAGATATAATGGTGTAGTATACTTTCACACAGATTCCATGGCCAAAGGCAATAATTCAGAAGTGACTGAATTTATCCTTTTGGGACTCACAGACAGTGTAGAACTTCAAGCCCTTCTTTTTGGAGTCTTTCTTGTAATCTACTTAATTAGTGCCATGGGTTATCTTGGGTTTATTATGCTAATTCAAATCAATCATCATCTTCACACACTGATGTATTTTTTCCTCAGTCATCTGGCTTTTGTTGATTTTTGCTATACCTCCTCTGTCACCCCAAACACAATGGTGAACTTCCTCCAGGAAATTAAAAGATTATCCATAGCTGCTTGTACCATACAGTTGTTTTGCTTTATCATGTTTGTGGTATGTGAAGTGTATATGCTCTCAGTCATGGCTTATGATAGTTATGTGGCCATCTACAAACCTTTACTTTATACCATTGTCATGAATAGAAGGGTTTGTATTCAAATGGTAGTTAGTACTTATTCCTATGGATTTTCTGTGGGACTCCTACAGGCAATTCTTACCTTCCACTTGTCTTTCTGTGACTCGAATACAATAAATCACTTCTATTGTGATGATGTTCCTTTGGTTGGTCTGGCTTGTCATAAAACCCATTACAAAGATATCAAAGAACTGATATTGTTCACACTTGCTGGTTTCAATACTCTTTTCTCTTTTTTAATTGTCCTCATCTCCTATGTATCCGTTTTATTTACCATTCTGAGGATTAAATCTGCTGAAGGCAGACAAAAAGCCTTTTCTACTTGTGCCTCACATCTGACTTCCATCACTATATTTTATGGGACAATTATCTTCATGTATATGCAGCCCCAAACAAGCCATTCTCTGGATACTGACAAGATAGCTTCGGTTTTCTATAGTGTGGTAATTCCCATGCTAAATCCTTTAATTTACAGTCTGAGGAACCAGGAAGTGAAAAATGCTATGAGGATAATTATGGAAATTTGTGTTCTACTATAAAATAAATTACCTATGGTTTAATTGAAAGACTCTAAGTAGAGAAGCAGCACTTAAAAATTAAATTTTGGGGTAGTGCACTGGTGACTCAGTGGCAGAATTCTCACCTGCTGTGTTGGACACCTGGGTTCATGTCCCAGAGCCTGCCCATATTTAAAAAAATGAAGTTTTCTTCATTAACACAGTAAAAGAAAAAAATGAATTTTTTAATATTTTAAAAGTTAATATGGTCACACAAATTGCTGTAATTTTCTGATTTTATTTTTTTTATTGCAATCCTCATTCCTGGTGATAGTAAAAGACATGAGAATGAAACACATAAAGTTGCAAACAGTAGTTCAAATTTTGCTTCGTAGATTTTTCAAAGTCATTTTTAGAGGTATTTTGAAGTGAATACTACTTACATTAGTAAAAAACACATTCATTTTAAATTTCTAAAGCAATGTTAAGTTGCCAATGTTGTCTGTAAAATATTCACAGACACTAGTCTCTCAAATCCTTGTCAACTTAACCTGAAAACAATTGTTGGTTCTGAAGACCTAACAGGTTCACTGACATCCACACTAGTTGAAAAATTAAAGCAAATCAAATGTTAACAAATGAGATGTGCATGCCCTTCAAATCAGAATAAAGTTTGTAGATTGGAAAATAATAGCAATCCATGTTAACCTGCTGTTTTTGATAACAGCACAGTGGTCATTTAAGAGAATATACTTGTTTTGAGCAAGTACTATTATAAATGAAGTAAAGAGATACGTCTTCAACTTATTCTTGAACATTCAGGAAAAATATAATGTGATAAAATATTAACATCTAGGGAATTGGGTGAAGGCTTTACAGGTATTCTTTGTAAAATGTTGACATCTTTTCTAAAATCTGGAATTATGTTGAAATAAAAAGTTAAAATAAGAAATTAGTCTTATAGCATTTATTGCTTGCTTCTAATTTAATGCTTTAATAGATCTGTATTTTTGTAAAATGGTTCTTGTTTTGGTGCCCCAATTCCAAAACCTTTGTAACTGTAAAATAGTATATTTTTCAAAAATAATACTTAACAGCAATTTTTCTTTCCTTAAAAAATGAATAAATAAAACACCCATTATTCTCCATATAAATTTTAGCTCTTTCTCTAGGAGATTAGCTGTTTCATTAGGAGAACTCATTATGAGCTTGTATTTTCACCTGTTACAAATTAAATAAATGCACCATACCTTTTTAGAAAACTCTAAATGACAATTTGCCTAATTATTCTTAAAATGACTTGTACTTTTGTTAATAGTTTTATGATCAGTGAAAAATTTGCAGACAAGGTACTGAAACAGATTTAAGAATTCAACTCTTCATTGAAGCATCAGTCAAGAGAGAATGGATCTTGATCTTTCAGATTTAATTTAGTTATTACAAGCTTGAAATTCAGGTATATTATGTGTGTGATGGAGAAAAATGAGGCTCTGAATCTGTTGTAGTCATTTTCACTTTGTCTAAGGTGAACCTTGCCCCTACCAGAGAATACTTTGAATCACAACCATGACCAGTCATGATTCTGGCCAATTCCATTTCAACTGCAATCAAACCCCTGGTGCTAATGTTATAACTGTTATGTATTCCAAGAAAAGGTTTTCTCTAATATGTTACATGGAATATTAAGCCTCAGTGATGATACATAAAATAGGGGTTAAATGTTCAAATGCATTTCAGAAGCATTTTACACTATATAGCCTTTTTCTTGAAGACACAATTATCAACAGTATAAAAAGGATCTGACAATGTTTCCTTTAATATTTTAGCCACTATTTTACAAGTACTTTTCACAACATGAAAAGGAGTTGTAAGAGAAAAGCTAGAATTTAACTGTGGATACTGAATGATTATATAGATATTTCTTTTTGTTTCTAGTATATTAGTATATTGGAACAAACGTAAAGAAATAACTGAAATTGTGGAACTGTAACCCTTACTATACTTTGAAATTTGCTCTATAACTACTTGTTAAACTGCACTTTGAAATTCATCATTTTCTATATATATTACATTTTATAATAAATAATTTTTACAAAATATGAAAGATTGAACATAGTATTACCTTATGACTGCTAACATACAACCAAAATAATTAAAACAGACTGAAGAGAAGTTTGTACAGCAATGTTTATAGTCACATTGTTCACAATAACCAAATAGTGAAAGCAGCCCACATATCCACCAACAAATGAATGGCTAACAAAATGTGGTACATCCCTACAATAAAATATTATTCAGCTATAAAAAGACATGAAGTTCAATACAGGCAAAAACATGGATGAACCTTAAAGATATCATATTTAATGAAATGAGCCATATATGAAAGAACAAATATTGTATCTCACTTATATGAAATACCTAGAATCAGCAAACTACATAGATATTAAAGCAGATTACCGACTGCAGGGGCCATGAGAGTGAAGAATGGGGATTTATTGCTAATGAGTGTGTTTGGGGTGATGAGAAGCTTCAGTAATAGATGGTGGCTATGGGAGCATACCATTGTGAATTTAATTAATGGCACCGAATTGTACCCTTGCAAGTGGTAAAAATGGGAAATATCGAGCTGTATATTATGCTGCCACAATAAAAGTTTTACAACATGAAAAAATTATAAAGTATATATGTCTATATATGTTTTGCAAACTTTTTATTATGGAAATGTCAATGTCAAAAATGTCAAATCTATGTGTAAAGGGAGAGGGTAAATGGCATCCACCTGAGATAGTCTTTGAACATATAAATAAAACACCAAGAGATACCATTTCTGACTTGAGACTATAAAATGAAAACATTTGATTAGTCTGAAGGAAAAAATGACCCTCATAAAATGTTGATAGAAATTGAAAAATAATATAACTGTTTAGAGGGATACTTAGCACTATCTAGCAAAATTACAGCAGCCAACAATCCTACTTATAAGAAAAATATCCCAAATAAATATTGACACAAATATAAAATAATACATATACAAAGTTATTCACTGGAATATTATTTATGTTAGCAATATTTTAGAACACAAATATCCTTATGCCTCTCCCAGGAATGAGGAAATGTTCTTGGTATGATAAATAATGATCATCAGGCTATGATATTGAAAATAAAGAGAAAGGAATTACTAGCATACTTCATGCTGTGCATGAAAAATCAAAGATTAAAGATACATATATTTATTTAATATTTGATTTTAAAATAGGCACTAGTATGTCAATGAATTTGAAAAGTAGCATTGAAAAGTCAAATTAAAAAAAGGTTACCTTTAGGACATGAAAGGAATGGAGGGGTATAGACAGATATGGATTTCAAATTTTTTTAGTATGCCTTGCTATGTAGTTCATATACATATTTGTCTTGGGCAGGAACTGAGAATCAATGGCAGGTGAGAACTCTGCCTGCTGATCCATGATGGCCTACCTGCTATGTAGTTTTGATTTTGCAAATATATTAAAGCTTCATATAATTTAGAAGTAAATCAACAATAAAAAAATAAAGTATCTTCTCTACTAGTGTGATGGTTAGATTCAACTGTCAACACGGCCAGGTGATGTTTTCCATTTGTCTAATAAAGCAAATACATGTCTATCTGCTGCTATGAGTCATTTTGTGGACTTAAATCATCAGCACATTGATTGCATCTTTGGTTGATTATGTTGCAATCAGTGAAGGTGAATGTCCTTGCAATGAGTGACAGTTAATCTAGTCAGTTGAAGGTTTTGAATCTCTCTCTCTTCACTTCAGGCAGCCTGCCTCTCCTGGAGAATTAATCAGAGGACTTCATTGCAGTTGCAAGCCTGTGGCCTGCCTTATGGAATTTGGACTTGTGCATCCCCACAGTTGCATGGGACATTTTTATAAAATCTCATATTTATAAATGTCTCCTGTGAGTTCTGTTTCCCTGACTGCCACAACTAGGAATCTTCCAATGTTTTCCATTTTATTCTAATAAAAATCAAAGAACTAAAATCACCCACAAAGCTCTAAATAATTTGGCCCCATGTTCACTCTTAGATCTTGTTGCCTATTCTTCTTTCTTTTTCACTGCTCTGGTTTCCACATTTTCCATCAAAACAGCAGCCTTCCTCCCTAAATAGGGTCTTTGCAAGTTCTTTGCCGGGTATCCTCTTCCCCAGATATCTATTTTCTTCTTCACTCCTCTAGATTCAGTCCAAAAAGAAAGAGTAATTTGGGAACACAAAGGCTTATTATAGGAATTAGGGCTGAGGCAAATGTTTGCACATATCAGTGAGCAAAGATCAAGGAAGTATCTAATACAGGGCTAGGAAAGCTGCAGCCAAAGGAGAATGGGACAAATAGTGAAGGCCTCATCCTAAAACACTGAATCAAGTTCCCAAAGATCTCCATTGAGCTCTGGGTTAAGAAGAATCAGAAGTCTCAACTTTCTGAGCTTACAATAATAGATCAGATGCTTCTTGAGCCCATGCCAAGGAGTTGATGTGAATCTCACATCTATCTCCCCACAGATCAGAATGAAACACTGCCAGGATAGAGTGGTTCCTACTGTTATACTACTGGCCAAATACTTTAAAAGCTTCTCTCCTTATCAAACTATAACATGACAATCTACTTGCAAAGATAGTTTAGAAAAATGAAGATCCTGAATTCTCTGCAATGCAAAGGAAATTTAGAAGGAATTGATGGTGATTGTCTTAGTTTTCTATTGATGCCATAAGAAATTACCAAAAATGTTGTGATTTAAAATGACACAAATTTATCTCACAATTCTTTAGGTCAGAAGTTCAGGTACAGTGTGGTTTGGCTGCTTAAAGCCTCACAAAAGTGAAATCAAGTTATTAGTAGAGTAACACTCCTTCTGGAGGTCCTAGAGAAGAACCTGTTTCCTCATTAATTTACGTGGCTGGCAGAATTCAAAGATCTAAGTTGGATGACTTAGATCAACTTTTCCATGCTGGCTATCATCTCAGGGTCGTATCCCTTGTTCTAAAGGTCTCATGCATTAATTGACTCATGGCCTCCTTCTTACGTTTTTGAATCCAGTAACATCAGACTGAGCTCAAACCACTCTTCAGATCTCCTTTACTTCTTGCACAACATCTCTCTGACTCCAGCTACATTCAGATATTCAATTCAGTGTTGTTAATTACATTCACAATGTTGTGCTACCATCACCACTATAAATTACCAAAATGTTTACACCATCCCACACAGTTACCCTGCATCAATTAAGAATTAACTTTCAGTTCATGCCCCCATCCCAGACCTTGGTAACCTGAATTCTAATTTCTGACTCTATGAATTGCTTATTCTAATATTTTATATCAGTGAGATCATACAATAATTGTATTTTTGTTTTTGACATTTCATGCCACGTGTTGTCTGACTTTAAGGTTCCCTCATGTTACATACATCAGAATTTTGTTCCTTTTCATAACTGAATAGTCTATTATATGTATAAACCATGTGTTTGATTCATTCATCGGTTGACAGATACTTGGGTTGCTTCCATCTTTTGGCAATTGTGAACATTGCTTCTATGAACATTGATATGCAAATATCTGCTCAAGTCTTTGCTTTCAATTGTTTTGGATATGTTCTTAGATGTGGGATTGACAGGTCACATGTTAATACTATACTTCACTTTCTAGGGGACTTCCTGATTGTTTTCTACTGTGGCTGTACCAAATTTAGATTGTCATCAACAGTAAACAAGTATTTCTATTTCTCCACATCCTCACCAAAACTTGTAATTTTTCATTTATTTTAAAGTAACCATAAGATTGGGGTATAAAATGGTAACTTGTAGTTTTGATATGCATTTCCCTAATGCTTAATATAGTTGAACATCTTTTCATATGCATTTTGGCCATATGTATTTCTTCAAAGGAATGTGAATTCGAGCATTTTACTAATTTTTAAAATTGGGTTTTTTGTCTTTTTGTTGCTGAATGGTAGAGTTTCTTTGCTAAATGTGGATAGTAAACACTTATCATATATTTGGGTTACAAATATCTTCTCCCATTCTCAGTATGTTGCCTTTTGACCTTCATGATGAAGACTTTTTGCTCACATTTTTTCTTTATTTTGATGAAGTCCTATTGATGTATTTTTTTCTTCTGTTGTTTGTGTTATTGATATAAAGTCTAAGAAGACATTGCCTAATGCAATATGCTTCCTACTTTTTCTTCTAGGGGTTTTATACTTATGTTCTTATATTTAGAAATTTGATCCATTTGAGTTAAATTTTGTATATAGAGTGATGTAGGGGTCTGTTGTCATTCTTTTACATATGGATACCCAGTTTTCCCCACATCATTTGTTGAAGAGACTACCCTTTTCTAATTGAGTGGAGATGGCAACTTTTCCAAAATCAATTGGCTAGCAATATGCTGGTCTATTTCTGAACTCTTAATTCTATTCCATTGGTCTGTGGACTGTCCTTAAGCCAACCATATTCTTTTGAGCCTGTAACTTTGTAGGAAGTTTTAAAAATTGAAGGATGTGTTCTCCAACCTCATTGTTATTTTTTTAAGATGGGTTTGGCTCTTCAGGGCCTCTTACTCTTCCATATTTATTTGATGACTGGCTTTTCCATTTTTGTAAAGAAAGGGTGCTGGTTTGAAAAGACTTATGTACCATAGAAAAGCCATGTCTTAATCCTAATCAATCTTGTGGGAGAAACTGTTTCTTCTAATCCTCATTCAGCACTGTGTATTGGAAACTTGATCAGATTATCTCCACAGAAATGTAAGTCAATCAACTGTGGGTATTAAATTTGATTAGATAGAGATGTGTCACCACCCATTCTAAGTGGATCTTGAGTAATTTACTGGAATCCTATAAAAGAAGAAGTATTTTGGAGAAAGCTTGAGACCACCAAATAAACCATGAAGGAAAGAGTCTACCAACCAGTGACTTTTGGAGATGAAGAAGGAAAACACCTCCCAGGGAGCTTCATGAAACAAAAAGCTGGGAGATAAAGCTAGCAGACTTTGCTATGTGCCTTCCAGCAGAGAGAAAAAACCCAGAATGTAATTGGCCTTCTTAAACCTACGTATCTTTCCTGGATGCCTTAGATTGAACATTTCTATAGACTTGTTTTAATAGGGACATTTTCTTGACATTAGAACTGTAAACTAGCAAATTAGAACAGATTTTGGCACCCAAGGAGTAGGTTGCTGCTGCAGTCTGCAAATATCAAACATACTGGAACAGTTTTTTAAATGGATAAGGGGAAGATTTTGGAGGAGTTGTTGTGAGGAGCTTGATAGAGAAGGCCTAGAATGCTTGGAAGAGACTGTTGGTAGAGATGTGGACTCTAAAAATACCTCTGATGAAACTCTAGACAGAGATGAGGCATGTTTAGTTGCAAGCTGGAAAGAAGGTGATCCTTGTTTTAAAATGGCAGATAATCTGGCAAAATTGACTAGTGGCTTTAGTTGGAATGCAGATTTTAAAAGCCATGCACTTGGATATTTAGCAGAAGAGATTTCCAAATTAAATGTATAAAGTGCAGCCTGGTTTCTCCTCATAGCTTATAGTGAAATGCAACAGAAAAGACATAAGCTGAGAACTGAATTCTTGGGTACAGAGATACCAGAAATAGATGTTCTGGAAAATTATTGGCTTCCAGGAAGGGAGACCCTAGAGAATGGTGCCACATGTGAGGATTTGGCCAAATATGGAACCAGTCAGCCATTTCAGGAAACCATGATCAGACATGGAGCTATCCATGAAGGATTTGTGGAATGCCCTTATGTCTGATGGGCACAATCCAAAGTTACTTCATTAAAAGCCAATGAGAGTGTTGTGGGATCTGTATAAAGATAACCACTGCCAGTCAGGACTGAGAGAGATGAGAAGGGATGCATTGGAGGAAAAATAATCTCAGAGGAAAAACTATGGAAGCTAGGGTCTGATGTTAAGTAGACTTGGGCCAGGAGAGTGGACCCACCCAAGCTCCTGGAGGTGAGTTTGCCCTGAAGGTAGACCTCATTGCAGTGGAAGAGCCCTGGCACCTCAGGCCTTTAAGAAAGTAGAGCACATTACCTAGGGTTTGAGGACAGCCTGACTGCCACCACATGGTGGGATTGAGCCTGTGCCCCAGAGATGGCAGAGAACCCAGGTGTAGCCCCAATGCTTGGGGAGGGTGGAGCTGAAGAAAAGGTGGTCTCCTCAGTTCCCCCCAAGGTTGCATTCAAAAAGTGGTAGGCCACTGTGTAGGCCCTTGGAAAGGGTAGGACTTTTGTGTGGGTCTGGTGATCCCTGTGTTCCTTCTTTGACTATGGCAGTGGGTATATGTATCCTATGACTGTTTTTCCTTTGTATGTTGGCAGTAAATGACTTGTTCTGGGTTATGTAGGTCCAGAGCTAGAGGAGAACTTTGCTTTAGGTCAGACAATGACTGCATCTGACTTTGTACTGGTTTTAACATTGTATTGTATTCATAATGTTACTGGAATGGCTTAAGGTCCTCTGATATTGTTGTGAAATGAATGTATTTTGTAGATGGGAAAAACATGTCTTTTTTAGGTTCCAGAGGCTGAAATGTACTGGTTTGAAAAGATTTTTGTACCCTAGAAAAGCCATATTTTAATCTTAATCAATCTTGTGGGAGGAATGATTTCTTCTAATCCTTCTTATAGGTTGGAAACTTGATCAGATTATCTCCGTGGAGATGTGACTCAATCATCAGTGGGTATTAAACTTGATTAGATGGAGATATGTCCCCACCCCTAAGTGGGTTTTGTTTAGTTTACCAGAATCCTATAAAAGGAGAAGTATTTTGGAGAAAACTTGAGAACACCTCAGAACTGTAAGCAGAATCTACCAGCCAGTGACTTTTGGAGATGGAGAAGGAAAATACTTCTCAGGGAGCTTCATGACAAAAGAAACTAGAAGAGAAAGTTATCAGGGATGTGCCATGTGCCCTTCTAGCTGGGAGAGAAACCCTGAATGTCATCGACCTTCTCGAACCTAGGTATCTTTCCATGGATGCCTTAGATTGAACATTTCTATAGACTTGTTTTAATTGGGACACTTTCTTGGTGTTAGAACTATAAACTGGTAAATTAGAACAGAAGACTATTAGAATTTTCACTGGGATTGCATTGAATCTGTAAATCACTTTGGGTAGAATGACATCTTGACAATATTTAATCTTCCAGTCCATGAGTGTGGTATTTTCTTCTATTTATTCAGGTCTTCTTTGATTTATTTTAGTTATGTTCTATAGTTTTTTCATGTATAAGACCTTCACATCCTTGGTTAAATTTCTTCCAAGTTATTTGATTCTTTTAGTCACAATTGTAAATGGATTTTTTTCTTAATTTCCTCTTCAAATTGTTCATCACAAGTGAATAGAAACACTACTGTATTTTAAATATTGATCTTTTCCCCACCACATTGCTAAATTGGTTTGTCACTCTAATAGTTTTGTTGCATTTTCAGGGCTATCTATATTTAGGAAAGACTGTCTATAAATAGGAAGTCTTATTTCTTCCCTTATGGTTTTGATACCTGTTATTTCTTGCCTAATTGCTCTGGCTAGCACTTTCAAAATGATGTTGAATAACAATGGTGACAGTAGTCATTTTTGTCTTGTACCTGAACTTATGGGGAAAATTTCAATCTTTCAGACTGAGAATTCTAGTAATGGATCATTTATATATGCCACTTACCATGTTGAGAAAGTTTCCTTCTATTATGATTTAATTTTTTCTAATTGTTTTTATCAAGAAAGGAGCTGGATTTTGTCAAATCTTCTTCTTCAATAGATAATTGATTTTTTTTTACCAATGGCCTGCATTTTTTATGACTATTCCATTAATGCATATTGCTTTAATTCATTTTCTGATGTTGAAGCATGCTTGCATGTCTGGAGTAAATCCTACTTGATCATGGTGTATATGTATTTTTAATATGCTGTTGGAATCAGTTTGTTACTATTTTGCTGAGAATTATTACATTCATGTTCATAAGGTATATTGGTCTGTAATGTTTCTATCTTATAGTATTTTACTTGCTTTTTTTTGTATGTTATATGGTGAGGTCACATTTCATTCTCTTTCGTTATGAGTATCCCATTATTGCAGCACCATGTTGTGGAATTTTTTGTTCATTTGTTTTTGTTGGTTTTTTGTTTGTTCGTTTGGGAAATGCCTGGGCGAGGAATTGAACCTGGGTTTCCCACATGGCAGGTGAGAATTCTACCACTGAACTACTCTCAGTACCTTTTACCTGTTTTTTATATTAAGGTGAGGCTGGCTTAATAGAATGAATTGGGATACATTCTTCCTCTTCAGTTTTTGGAATATTTTAAGCAGGATCGGTGTTAATTCTTGGAAATGTTTTGTAAAATACAACAGTTAAGCCACCTTGCCCTGGGCTTTCCCTTCTCAAGAAGTTTTGAATTGATGAACCAAACACTTTATTTGTTAAATGTCTTTTGAGATCTCCTAATTCTTCTTGTTTCAGTGTAGGTAATTTGTATGTCTCTAGGAATTTGACCATTTCTTCAAGGTTATATAATTTATTGGCCTGCAATTGTTCTTAGTATCTTCTTATTATAATTTTTATTTCTGTGGGGTCAGTCAAAATGTTCTTTTTTTATTTCTGATATAGTTATTTGCATTCTCCCTATGTTTTCTTTCCCAGGCTATCTAATGTTTATCAATTTTATTGATCCCAAAGATTTTTTGGGGGGGAAGTGTTTGCTGATTCACTCTCTCTTTTGCAAACTTTCTATTTCATTTATCTTTGCTCTAATCTTTGATATTTCCTTCCTTCTGTTTGTTTTGGTTTTAGCTTTCTTTTCTTAGGTCCTCCAGTTATGAGGTTAAGTCTCTGACTTGAGATCTTGTTTCTTTTTCAATGTAAACATTTACATCTATAAAATTTCCATCTCTGCACTACCTTTGAGTTATCACATAAATTGCAGTATGGTGTGCATGCATTTTCATTCATCTCAATATATTTCCTAAATTCTCTTGTGATTTATTCTTTGACCAAATGTTGTTTAAGAGTGTGTTATTTAATTTCCACATGTTTGTGAATTTTCCAGTTTCCACATACTTCTGTTTACTAGCTTCATCCCATTGAGGTAGGAAAAGAAACATTGTATGATCTTGATTTTTTTTTATAATTAGTGAGACTTGGTTTATGATGTAACATGGTTTATCCTGGGGAATGTTCCATGTGCACTAGAGAACAATATGTATTCTGTTGTTTTGGAGTAAAGTGTTTTAAATATTATTGTCAGATCTAGTTAATTTAGGGTATCATTCAAGTCTTCTATTGCCTTATTGATTCTCTCTCTAGATCTTCTATGCATTTTTGAAATTAATGCTTTAAAGTTTTCTACTATTAATATAAAACCATCTATAACTCCCTTCAATTATTTGCTGCATATATTTTGGGACTTTGTCATTAGGTGTCAATATAGTTGTATCTTCTTGTGGAATTGTCCCCTTTAGTTACATTTTTGATACTCATAACTTTTTTACTTAAAGTCTATTTTATCTGATATTAAAAATAGTTGCTGAAGCTCTCTTTTGGTTACTATTTGCGAAGAATATATTTTTTTCTGTCTTTTCACTTTTAGCATATCTGTCTCTTTAAATTTAAGGTGAGTCTCTTGTGAGCAGCCTACAGCTGCATCGGTTTTTATTTTATTTTATTATTATTTTTTAACATGAGCAGGCACCAGGAATTGAACCCACGTCTGTGACATGGCAGGCGACAATTCTGCCACTGAGCCACCATTGCACTGCCCTGAATCATATGTTTTGTAATTCATTTTGTCAGTCTCTCCTTCCTGATTAGAGAGTTTATTGATTCACATTTAAAGTAACTACTGATAATGCAGGACTTTTTTTTGCCATTTTGCTACATGCTCTTTTTTTTTTTGTATGGGCAGACATCGGGAATCGAACCTGGGTCTCCGGCATGGCCGGCAAGAACTCTGTCTGCTGAGCCATGGTGGCCTGCCCTACATCGCCTTTTAAGCATTGTGATTTTTAGTCCCTTAATTTTACACCTACCATATGTACACATATATGTATAAGCATATGTATAAATATGTAAATATGCTTGTGCATTTAGGACAGTTTTGATGTTTCATTTTTGTTCCTTAATTCATAAGCACTGAATATTGATTTAAAGAAAAATTTGAAAATTTAGATATACAAATATGAGAAAAGAATGCTACACCCTAAGATACACTATTAATCTTTTGGTGTATGGCCTATCATAATACATCTTCTTAAGTGTTTTTCCTCATATAAAGTTTTTAATCTAACATTTGTAAATTACTTTAAAATTTGTGCACCATAATTCTGAAACTTAAAGTATTGTTTTAATATATTTTTAAAAATTCCTCACTTTCTAATTTTCATATTTTTGTTTTCTACCTTTCATTTATCTTTAGCATAGACTTATCTATTTTGCTGGTAATAAAATTTAAATGGAATCCTCTCTTTATTTCTTACTCCCCAAAGAATTTTACACCTTGGAATTTCTACCTGGACCATATCATACTTAAAGCAGAAGTAAAACCCCAAAATAATTAAGAACATATATTAGGGTTATTCTTTGAATAAATTTAACATATTTTGTGAACAGCAGATATCTTCTAATGTCAACTTGGATCATTTCTTACAGATTCAAGATTTCTCAGAACTTTTGCATGAACTTACTTTTTGAAATTTCTACATGCACACCATGGCCAAAGGCAATCATTTATGAATTCATCCTCTTGGAGCTTAAAGATGATTTGGAATTTCAGACCATTCTTTTGGGGATCTTTCTAAAAATCTATTTATTTGGTGCCATGAGTAATTTTGGATTGATCATGCTAATCCGAATTAATACTCAACTTCACATACCTGTTTTCTTTTTAACTCACCTTATAGGATTGCTGATTTTTGCTATACTTTCTATGTTATTCCAAACACTGCAGTGAATTTTCTACATGAAATTAAAAGCATATCTTTTTTAAAGCATATCTTTTTATGCATGTTCAACAATAAACTTGAGTGGCACATGCATAAAAAGATATGCTTTAAACACTCAAATTTGTTGCTTTATCACATCTATCACATTTTCAGTGTGTAAAGTATTTTCAGTGTGTAAAGTATTTCTGCCCTCTGTCATGACATATGATAGGTGTATGACCATCTGTTACCCTTTGCCTTATGGGTTTCTCATGCCCAGGAGACTTGTCTTCAAGTGGTCACTATTTCATGTATTTATGGATTCACCATGAAACTTACAGAGGGAGTGGCCTCTATGGATTCCCTGAATTCTAATTACAATCATTCTTGTTTCCATTATGTGTTTAGAAACAGTAGCTTTTCATCATAATGAGGTTGATTACCCAACCAATAAATTAACTCCTTTCTTTTCCTCCTGATCCACTAAGAGAAACACAAAAAGCCCAGGTAATAATCTTGGTCTCCAGTTCAGTGAGACTTCCACTATGTTCCATGATAGATGTGTCTGTCTTGGGGTATCAGACCAATGAGCTGACTGAGCCTCTAGTCCCAAAAGAGATTGGGACTACAAATTCCTCAATGAGTTACTGAGTGTGATGACGAGATGTGCCACTCCTACATTTGAAACACAGTACCTTGAATTCCTGCTATGGTGAACACAGCACCATTTATCAGGCACAGATTCAATGGGAGGAACTCTCTCCAATCTAGTGCCTTAACCAAACACTTGTACGACCTTTCTTTGCATTAAGGCTTATAATGATAAGACCAATGACTCTTATAGTCACAGGCCATTGTCATTATCTCCATTGATTTTAAATGCATTTCTTTTCCTCAAACAACACTGTGTGGAATAAAATGCCAATAATTAAAGCCTTCTTTAAACTCCCAAATGGTTATGTTGGCAAAAATCAGGGAAACCAGAAAAGGCACATACTGATCAAGTGTTCATATTGATTGCCATAAGGACAAATTACTTCCTTCTTTAACCTAGAACTGATTTGATGAGTTCTGCCTTCTGCCATGTTGTTGGCTGGTGTCACTGAGAAATTGTTCCATTTAGAGGATTTGGAGATTTTTTTTGCTGCTGGTAAGGTGAGCACTGAAAGGTGGCAGTAGCTATATCAGTCTTGACAGAAAGCATATTTTGGGGGGCCCATTCATGACTTCATGGACACATTACTAATGTGGTGACAATCAGTAAGAAAACCTGGCTTATATTCATTAGCTGGGTCATTCTTATAAGATTCCTCTTTGGTAGATTCTACCTGGTAGGAATTCACGTTAGATACCAACATCTCCTGTTTTGTGTTCATTTACATTAATTCATCCATATACTTCTTCCTCAACTACTGTCTTGCACTTTCCAGAATTTTTTCTTCTATACCAAACTATTCTTCTCATTCCAAAATTCAATATATTAATACTTCTAGCTATGTTTTGCCCTATATATCAAGTATCATGTTCAGTGTTTTACTAATTGAAAGGAATTAATCACTGCATTTCAGGCACACACCTAAACGGGTTCTATTTAATAAGTCTGAAGTTAACGTCTGCCTAATTGCACAGGCCGGTTTATGAACCACATCATAAGGAATTCATAGTTTAATTATAATTTGCTTAAAATTCAACAAATTATTGAGTTACATACATAAAGTTGAGATTTAGTGTCATCTTTGTAGCTTTGCAAAGTCTAACATCAAATTAATTCATTTTGATATGACTTCTTATTGAAACTTATACTTTCAATAAAATCCATTTTAATGTTTAACTATAAAACACATATAATTAAACATTCTTTAATTTGTTCTCTCAGATGTTAAAATGCCTGTGCTATTAATGATTAATTTGTTATTATACTTAGACTTTGCATAAAGTTCTGCCATTTGAAGTGGTTTTTACTTGCCTGTTAAGAAAATTATGTCCCAATAGACCAGCTCATGCATGTGAGACACCATTAAATTTAAAAACAAAATTGTTTTAAATGATGTAACACAAGATAAAGGTTTTAGAGGGAACAATAAATCATATAAAATATACTAACTGTACTTAAATATAATCTTAAGTACTGTTCTTACCCATGGCGTATGCTTTGAGATTTATTGGTCTCTATTTGATTTTGTTGTGGATTACTCAAAGACAGCATATTGCAGAAAATATTAAAGGTAATAAAAAAGGGTTTGGAGTAACACAAATCTGTGATTCATTCATTCAGTTATTTTACCAGTACATTTGGAAAGTCTACTAACTGCTACAACTGCTAAGTACTTGGGATAAAACTGGGGAAAATATAAAACCATATATGGTTATCAAGAATTTGAAATTTAAAGGAAATTACAAACAAATGAACAGCTGGATGAATTAGTGAGAGTAACCCTTGATCAGTAGTGAGCAGATTCTAGAAGGAAGGGAAATTTCACCTGAAATCTGCAAGGTAAGTGGAAAGAAAGTAGCCAAGTAGAGAGGTGATGAAAGAAGGAGTAGTATTCTAATCAAATGAGGTACACAGTCCATTGTATAAATGTGATACTGAGGCTATGAAACATGGCTGGAGCATGGACATTGCCCAGGGTAGCTGAAGAAATGATATTCATCTGCAAAGCAGGAGTTTGTTTATCAAAGGTTGAATTAGCCACATTAAAGAGTTTAGAATTTGACTTAAAGTCTATGTGAGACCAACAAGCTAAGATTTCAGTGTTAGAAAGTACACTCAAGC
>PVIY010043629.1:0-20110 GCA_004026745.1 Myrmecophaga tridactyla
AAAAAGAAATCCAATTAATGATCCACAGTGGAAGCTTGAAAAAATGGTCTATAGTGGCCATTTCTCAAAAGTGTTTTTCTGACATCAGTGGTGGCTCCCTCCACCTCTCCAGGGGGGTGGAGAGGGGGTCGACACAGGGCCAGCAATCATCCCTCCTCTCAGCAGTCACACAAGTGACTCAGGACTACAAGCCAGGGTCACCTGTTGCCTCCAAGATCAGTTCCTGCCCCAATACATTTAAGTAGCCTATGTTAATTTAGGAAAGGTGTTGGTTTTTTAAAATGTAACTTGTAATGAGAAAATTTTACTGTGCTTTTTTTTCTAATTAATTCTAATAGTCTTTCAATTGATTCTCTTGAGTTATTCTCCTCTTCAAATTAAAATGCCCTATCACTGTATGCACCTAATGAGCATCTATCATTTTTCTTCAAATTTGTATCTTTAGAAATGTAGCATTTTAAAAAGGAGGATTGTTGTAGATTAAGTTCTGTTTATTTTAGATGGAATTGTCTCTGAATTTGTCCGTAATATTGGAAATCACAGAGTTAGAATATTTTTTCTTGTTTCTTTAGATCCAAGATCTTCAGAAAATGGCATATGATTCAGAAAGCACAGCTATTAAATGCATATGGGACATGTGAGCCTGTGTAATACTGGTTGTAAAAATAAATTGTTGTCTTCTGATAGTAGTTTTTTGATGGGCATTTGAGGTTACATTCATCACCCCAGATGGTTACAATACTAAGCTGAATATCTTCTCAATTGGGATTTCACCTTGAAAGCATCAGCCCTTTTCTTGGTTCTCTGAGAGCCTGGGGCTTAAGTTTCATCCTTGCTACATGATTATAGGAATTCAATTTTTATTTGGTCTTAAATATCTTTCCTTTCTGCTCTCTGCCCATATCCTTTTACTAATGCCTTTTAAAAACCTTCTTTCTTTTTGGGTAGTGTGAATAACATTATTTCATTTAAAAAATAGTAGTTTATTTTTAACAAAACCTTTAAGCACTGAATCACTTAGGCATTACAATGATCTTAGTCATTTTTTAATCTACTTATATACAGAATTATTTCTAATCACAGAACTTATCAAGTCATAGCATTTACTAACAGAAGCTGCATCAGTACAAGGCAAGGTAAGAAGAAAAAGAACTTGTGAAGAAGGGCACTCACTCATTGAAATGAGCATTGTTAACCAACATTATCAGGGATCAAAAGCAATTACTATCAGTTTTTCAAAGGTAAAACATATTTGTAGATTAACCTTAATTCTTGCCTTAGGGAGTAAAATAACTTTCTCTATTCATTTACTTAAATATTCCTCACAGCCCTCAGCAAATCCTACGTCTTTAGGTCAATTTAAAGGACAAAGGGCAGGCTCCAGACCTTTGATGCACGTAGATGTATGCAGAAGCATACACACACACACACACACACACACACACACACACACACCACAATTCCATCAGGGTGCTGCCATCTGGTTAGCAGAGTATTTGGAAACATGAATTTTCTGTAATGCAAAGTACACCCTTGGATCCACTTCATGTGACTAGAAGTCCTTACTGACAAATGTTAGGTGTGTGGTGTGATGGTGGACCTGTACCATTCTAACATATTGGGACTTTTATGTAAAAGGATCTTATGTGCGTGTAGCTGGTAGGTGGAATGTGATTCTCTTGCCAAGTACTCCAGTTATTCAGCTTATTTCCTGAATAATATAATCAGAAAGGCAAAACCCATAGAATTTAAGGCGTTAAACTTCTTTTCAGCACCGAGTGAGAAATCACCATAAATGAGACAATATATTCATTTGTATTCCAAGCAAAGATGGAAAAATATCTCATAAATTATTAATCCACCAAGTAGCATGCAATATCCTGAGCTATTTTCCTAGGTCAGGTAGCTTTCCATGTCTGCTCATTCTCCATTTGTAACGGATACTGCTGTGATGCAGAGGGAAGAGTCCCCTCACCCCCAACCAATGTCAAAATGATGAATTTTAATTACAGATAAAGTTATTGGAGTTCGTTCTCATCCATATCTCATGCTACCTGTGAACTTCAGTGATGTGACATGGATTTAGTTGCTCTTTCCCCTCAAACCAAAACTGAACTCAAAGTGTATTTTAAGATGTAAAAAAACTTGATTACAAAAAGTATATGTATATATATATAATATATGTTTTTTACCACAACAGCAAAACTCATGACCTTTGTTAACTATGAAATATAAAATATTGAAAGGAAAATATTTTTAACATTAATAACAAAAAATGCACATCTTTGTAATTATTAAGTACTATTGTACAAATAAATAAATAACGTAAATCCAAAGTTTACACCATAAATTCTCAGTGTTACTAAGAAGATACATAAGATCAAGCGGACAATGAATTTTCTCCTGTCCACTTATTTATGGCCAGAAGCAGGTGTGGTACATTGAATTATGTACCCCAAATTATACATTCTTAGTTTTAAGCCACATTCCTGTGGGCTTGAACCAAATGTAAATAAGATCTCTTGAAAATGTTACTTTAGTCAGTCCATGCACTGAATGAGGGTGGACCTTAATCCAGATTCTAGAGTCCTTTATAAGCAGAAGAAATTCAGACAAAGAGAGAGAAAGCCAAGGGAAGGAACCAGAAGCTGGAAGTCACACGGAACCTGGATGAGAAAGGAGAGAACATCACCATGTGTCAGGAAAGACAAGGAACCCAAGGATTGTCAGCCTGCCAGATTGCTACTGACCCCAGGGAGGCAATACATTTCTATTGTTTAAGCCAACCCATTGTGTGGTATTTGCCATAGCAGATGAGAAACTAAGACACCAGGAGATCAAAATGTCTTAGAAAATCTCATAGGTGAGTATGAATATAATTTTAAAACAAAGAAACAAAACTGAGGATAGGAAGTTTTAAGATTGTTCTTGGCCAAGATTGCTTATGTATTCCAGGTATGGAATTTATGTATTTCTGACATACATTGTGTTTATGTATCTCAAGTATGGGGTTCATATGTTTTAGGTATGGAGATTATGTTTTTCAGTGGTTATGAATTCAGGTTAGAGTATTTAGCCAAGTGGCATATGTCTGCACTTATTAGTACAGTAAAAGCATATGATCCTCTTAATAGCTGAATAGCTAAAATTTTCTTAAATTTTCACATATACCAAATTCTCCACTGTGACTTGGTGAGTTGGGGCATAGTAGTGCTAGGATGCTGATTCAGGCTTTAATTGTCAAGGACTGGTGATATTCACCGAAACTCTCACTGGTGGAGAGTTTCTCTGGCAGCATAACTGAAGTAGAAGGCAGGGAGAATATTGAGCGATCCTGCCACTGAAGTTTATTCCATGAACTCATGATGGCAGCTGTTAGAAAAACATGCTTTTGTTATACTGTAGCTTTTTAAAAAGAGCATTGTAATAATAATAGCATTTGACAGTAAAAACCACTGTGAAGTAAAATATCTTAAAACTGGCATGGATAAAGTTAAGTGGGCATCATGATTATGGCATTCTTCTCTGGAAAGCCAGAATTTCATTGGTGTCATAAAATAGGACCAACTGAAGTGTTGGGTCATGGAAATGGCCTGATCCACAGGAGATGGGGAACCCCCCGATGGCCAACAGGACCTTTGATATTTTCCCCCAGCCAGACTCTGCCTCACCTCTACTTCTGATCTTAAGTTGAATCACCTCCTAACTAACGTAACTGGTGGTCCAGTATACCCCTCCTGCTGTTTAGCCAAATTCTAATGAAAAGGGCCAGATAATTAAGCTCTTTCTTAGATGCTCAAGTCTGGCCTTTCTGACAGCTTTAGTCAGCAAGTTGCTGACTCTGCCTAGCCCCTTTGCCACCATCCCCTTAGTTCATTGGGGCAGCTTTTCTGCATCCTTCGACTGAGGTCTCCTCAATGGGTGCTTTCATTAGCTCCTGTCTGGGTGCCAAGCAAACAGCTCTCTTAACACTCAGCATGCCCAAATTATTAAAGCAGCCTAAATTATGTCCCATAGTGGACTTATACTTTACTGCCTCTTCTTCTTACCTTATTCATCCCCTTTGACCCTATTTGAGCAGCAGTTCTTCACACTACATTCTTAATGAGGTTATTTACTCTGCATGCTCAATGAGATTGTGACTTATATAATAAGTTCTCAGCCTTGATATATGCCTGAGAGGCCAGACTTTTCAGCTGTGAAAAGAAGTAATCTTTTAGCTGAAGATGGCCGTTATTGCTAGATGTGCTTTCATAGTCCAAGTCTGTGACCATTTAAGGATGTCACAGTGATATACGGGGAATTTTACATCCACATATAGATAAGTTTTGCAAGTCAGAGTAACCAAGGGTGAGTAACAATTTATGCCAGCTGTGTAGTTAAGAATGCCAATTTATTTTTAAAATGGCTCTGTACACTCAACTAGATTATTTATGAAAATGGGAGAAAGGAGTGACAATGATAATCAAAATCCACTTGCAATTTCAAACCTCATTTGGATGAGTTGTTCAACCTTCTCACTGCCTGCTGGAGGGAAGGAGAAAAAGCAAAGGGCTCAGATAATGGACACACAGATACTCAGAATTTTGCACTTCTTGGGCTGTGGGAGAAAATGTTTCTTAGTTTTATAAACGTTCGAGTTGTTTAAACTGAGTGATAATCACCTGTAGGGCTCAGCACAAAGTAGATGTTCAACAAATTTAATTCCCATAACCCTTAATACTTTCTGCATGATGTGTGTATGCTCAGTGCACCTATTCACGTTGATGGCAAACACTTCTTAAATGCTCAAATACTGCCAGATCCTCACCCCCTCACACACACACTCCACTTAAGATAGTACACACAAAGAGGCACTTTACAACCTAAACACAACCCTTTTGTACTCTTATCTTCCCCTCTTGCCCCAGTGTATTTATACTTTGTTATTCTCTGTTCTTCCCTGCTTGTCATGGAGTAGAGGACTTGATCCCAATTGAATGACACTGAGAAAAGAGGAAGAGAGATGGCAGATAGAAGTAGGATAAAGGCTTTAAAAATTGATGGGGCTGAAGAATTTTTATGTTCAAAAGATACCTCTTGAATGTGGATCAAGTGGTATTTGTACATTGCCCTACTTTGAATGGCTCTTGGGGATGTGATTATCTTTGCAAAGTGAAAAGGGAGTAGAAAAATAGAACAATGCAGGAATGTCTCAAACATAAAATAGGAAAACAGAGAGATTTTACAACAATACCATCTACACCAGTGAATTTGGGACTCTCATTTAAAGTGTAAAAACTCATAAACTCTTGAACTCTGTAGGCCTTCCCTGCCCCTTTACAGTGGAGCAGAGCTATAGAATTGAGGATTTGCTGAGAGAGGGAAGGCTAGGCCAGGGCAGAGGGAAGAAATGACCCCAGTCCAGTGCTCCCATCAGGGAGGGATTCTATGGGGCCACTTGTAGATCCCCTGGGCTTAGTCTGACATTCTTCCACTTTGTGTTTCTCAATAAGAGGGTTCTCATGCTAAAATCAAATAACCCTGGTTTTCCCAATTTCTAGTGAAAAATGTGCTAATGGATAGAAATATAATATGCCTTTTTCATACTCTTTTTAAATCATTGGTTACTGCTCCTTCTTGTCCATATTAGAGTCTGGAACAAGAGTTCATGAACACGGAATCATGTTCTATGGAATCCACAGAATCATGGAACAAGTGTACGAGTTGACTCCAAATGATCAGTTTCAAGAGATTGCCATTGCATGGTGCTCTGAGAGAGCTCTCTGCCATTCATATGCCCAGACCTCTTGGAAAGCAAGATGCTGTAGAAGAAAGAACACATACTTTGGGGTGTGAGTCTTGACTTCACATTTACCCTCTTCCACTTACTAGCCCTCTCATCCTCAGGAAGCCACTTCACCTCCCTGGATCTGTTTTTTTCACCCAAGATTCTGCAATTTGGGATAAAGCAATAAGGGTAAAGGGTTGTGATGATTACCTGTGATTATGCATGTTAAAGATCTCACTACTAATCACTGCATCTGGCACATATATGTGTACGGTATCTGTTTCTCCTCTTTCCATTCATTTCTTTTCCTGAAGTGAGAAAACCATGAGTAGAGGAAACAGCGTTTTAAGTCAACACGATTTTTCTCAAAGATAGCTAAATGTGGGTTTCCAGACTTTATTAAATCTTACCTGAAAGCTCAATATAAAACAGATGGAAGTGGAGATTGCACTCTTTGGTCCCCTAAGCATCCTTCACATGGGGCTTGTGTGAGTAGGCACCCTCAAGGGGCACCGTTTACATTGAATTCCATGAAAATTGAGACCCAGGAGTTGTGCCCTGAGCTGTAGTCTCTACTGACTCCATGGATTATACCAACTTTATGTCGCTGGCAATTTATTTGAACTCCTTGTTTTCCCTAATTTACATATTCATCTGACATACTTTTATGGTATCATATACTGGATTCACAAAGAATGTATAAGGATTTTCTACCTCTCATTCTCTCTGAAACCACAGATGGAGAGAAGGACATAGAGAATTCTGAAGCACCAAGCATTTTACCTGAGTTATGCACAAACTTTACTTGAGGCCTTCCATTGTGAGAAAGTGTACTCCATTTTTAAGCAACACAAGTCAGCTCTTAGCACATGTCCCCAGGATTATTGCTTGTCCTTGGATATTCTCTGATGCCTGGTGTCAAGATGAACTAGAATATTTACTTAAATCCCTGGCATGCAGTGCATTTCCTACTGAAAATTTCCAAAACATTGATTATAGTAGAAAGTTAAGATAAATGTTTCTCAAATAACCGAGCTCCCTCATATATGCTCACTGATGCTTAACTCGATGGAGCATCAACACCCAGAATTTTAAATTTTGTACACAATTGGGTTCTATGCCTACGCATACTAATGAGTGTGTGAGTATGGGATGTTTATCTTCTTCCTTAGGATTCTAAATACTTTAGGCAGGTTCTGTCTTTTTAGATTTCACTATGTAATATGTGCCCAGAGGCAACTGCTCTTTGCCAGAATGCATCCTCCAACAACAGAAATCTATGATGTTAAAGAATGTCCTGACGTGGGTCTCAAATACATTGCATTTTCTTTCATTAATACATGCTTCAACCACTTGGTGGCTGTCCTTCTGCATCTGTTATTTTTTAAAATAGAACCTCTATTTTCTGATCATCTAAAGAAGAGAAATTAAAGCCAGTAAAGTAAAGAATGCTATACTTTGTTTTTGATTTAGGGACAAATACTTAAACGGCTAATGCAAAAACTTAATTTTAATCCTAAACTGCAACGAACAATATTTTGAGATTTGGAAAATGTCCCTATACATTCATTGTAATTTATTTTTGTTGCTTTCACCCATTTTTTTTGTATCTACCAACTGAAGTAGAGATTTTGTAGAGTTCCTTTGATGTTTTCCAGCCAGTCTTTATCAGGCCAGTGAAGGAGAGGTGATATTTTTGGAGTCTGATTGCTAGGTCAGAGAGCATTCAGCCTATTCTTATTCTCAGAAGTGGAGATGTCCTAGGATACAGCAAGATTACTGTGTCTCTAGATTTTCTGACTCTAGATTTTCTGACTTCAGTGGCCCACATAACTGCACTACTGTTTTTGGGTGGTCAGACTATCTCGTGGATACAGGAGTCTACATCCACCAGTATATTGTTATAGGATATTTTTATTTCAAATTTTTATAACCAGACTTGAAATCAATGGTTTTTTTAATCCTTCTTATCTTGGCTTAATAATAAAGGTTACATAATTGTCTATTAGGCACTCATGATTGGGTGTCCACAGTTGTGGTAGGGGCTGTGTGCTTTATACTTCCAGAACATCAATTTGACATATTGCTTATTTGTTCCCTGTACCCTGCTAACCACAGTGGATCTCAGTCCTATATGTGAAACCAAGAGAAGTGATTGAAATGAAAATGAAAATGAAAATTAATAATCTATCACATAGATGGCTGCTTGCCGTAATTCTTTCTGAGTAATGCTGGTAGGGACTCTGAACGGGTGTCTGAGAGTCTTGAGATATACTACTGATTCTATCACACAAAAGCAGCTATGCGAAACCACACCCCAGCAAGCTTCACAGTGTATCTGTCTACATCCTTGTATAGGAACATAATTTTCTTTATCTGATAGTGCCAAAAATAAGCATTCCATCTATTGGGACAGGTTCATAGTTCTGTCGCAGAGAGATTTGTGTTTGTGGTGTTGGTGGTATTATATCTCCACCATGATGGCAATATATTTTAAGTAAAAACTTGATAATCCTTGACATTATCCTAATTGTATAGATAGAACAATTAGGAGGCTACGATGCTGTGTGGAAACAGTGCATGCCTTTATTTTAAAAAAATACATATGTCTGTATGTATATAACAAAATTGTGTGTTTGTAGTAAAGTACAGGCCATGGTTTTTTTTGAGGTTTCACTCGAGATCAGGATAGAAAAGTAGAAACTTGCTTAGTTTATTAGCAAAGAAGTAGATTTAATGGCAATTGGGTACAGACTAGGGATAAGAGTTTTGGGGTTGAGTTAGGAAAGTTAGCTTCCAGAGAAGCTTTTGCTTGGCTAAAGATAGAAGGTGGGGGGAGGAGAGGACTCTCCCCACAGTGTCGCCTCACCCCAGAGAAATCATGTACCATCCTGTCCTTTTCGTACAGGGATTGGTGACTGTTTTTTTCCAAGGTGAGAAGGAAATGTGTGGAAGAGAACAATGGTGCTCAGGAGATGGAGGCAACAGTGAACAATATGAAGGTAAATTTTTGCAGGTTAAAAAAGGTCCAAGAAAAGCATGCTGGTGTGCTGGTGCTGCGTTTAATTGGTGCACAGCTTGAGGCTCTAAAGAAATTGCAACCCTCTGCAATACAGCAACAACAAAATGGATGCCAATAAAAACAACGGAGATAGCAGCCGTAACAATGACTGTACTGACTGCTGATGGGTATAGAATGATTTCTAGGTGTCAGTTACTGCAACAGGCATTTGACATGCATAATCTTATTTAATATGGTAGTCACAGCAAGATGGTATTATTATCTTGCCCATTTTACAAATGAGAAAATTGAAGTATGCAAAGAGTAAATAGCTTGTGTGGGAGATTCAGGTGTCAACGTGGCCAGGTGATGGTGCCCAGTTCATTGCTGTGGACTTGAATCATTAGCATGTGAACCTCATCTATGGCTGATTACATATGCAGTCGGCTAAGGGACATGCCTTCTGCAATGAGTGATGTGTAATTTAATTAGCTGGAGGCTTAAAAGAGCAGCCAGAAGCATGCTCAACGCAGCACAGTCCAAGCAGCTCAGCACACCTCATTTCAGCTATTGCAACTCAGTCCAGACATTTGGATATGCAGAAAGGAATGTGCCCCGGGGGAAAGCTGTTGGAACCCAGAAGCTGGAAGAGAAGGCCAGCAGCCATCTCCCTATGCCTTCCTTTGGAGGGGAGAACCCAGATGAAAGTTAGCTGCCTTTCCTCTGAAGAACTATAAGGTATTTTTTTTTACCTCTTTTCTTTTTTTTTGCATGGGCAGTCACCGGGAATCAAACCCAGGTCTCCTGCATGGCAGGCGAGAACTCTGCCTGCGGAGCCACCATGGCCTGCCCTATAAGTTTTTAACTAAATAAATCCCTTTTTAGAAAAGCCAGTCCATCTCTGGTGTGTTGCATTCTGGCAGCTTTGGCAGACTAAAACAACTTGCTTAAATTTAATAATAAAAAAAAAGGAACCAAATTGCTCTTAAGTGTTTGTAATTCTATTTTTTTTTTTTTTTTTGGTGAGAATAAAACAATGTTCTTGATAGTGATTATATACTGGGGAGCTGTAAAAAAGTGATGGCTGTTCCTATCCCCCAAGACATTCTTTCATTGATCATGGGTGTGGCTTGGGAGTTTTCAAAGCTCCACAGGTGATTCTACTGAGGTTGCCAAGATTGAGAACATCTGCTTCAAGGTAGGTCTCTTCTGTTTTTCCTTAGACTTTTATTTGACTTCATCATTGCACTTCAAAATTTGTGAAAATTTTATTAATTGCCTGATAGCTTCTTTTGTCTGTCTTTCCCAGAATATAGGCTTTATGAAGGCAGCCACCATGTCTATTAGACTCAGATTTTTACACAGAGTCTGGCTTCGTGCTGGATAAAAATATGTTGAATGCACACATAAGTATCATCTCTCTTTTAAAATGATCAGTCAGAAAGCATTTGGCTTCAGTTTTTAAAGCTGACATGTAACACTTTTGATGAAACAGTTAATTAATTAAGATGAAAGGGCTAGTAGGGGTGATGGCAATTTCTCCTTATAAGTCCCCAGGTAGGGCCGTCAAGTAGAGGAGGAGATGAGGAGGAAGAGAAAGATTAGGAGTCCAGAGAGGCCCACGGTATTGCACGGCCGGGTGGCCTGGAACTGCTAGGCTGCAGGAACACAGGGTTTTTCAGGATGATAAGTGGGCTTTTATTTGCTTTAAAAAGACATGGTACGGGGTGCGAGGGTAGTTCAGTGGCAGAATTCTTACCTGCCATATGGGAGACCCAGATTCTCTTCCTGGTCCATGCACTTCCCCAAACAAACAAACATACCAAAGAAAGAAAGAACAAACAAAATTCAACAAATGGTGCTACAATAACGAGGCACTCACATGGAAAAAGAATGAAATGTGACCCCCACTATACAGCATACAAAAAAAAGACATTATAAATTTCAACCTAATTTCTGAGTCAAGCTCTTGAAATTAATGTAACTGAGGAACCTTGATTGATACTGCAGAGTAGATAAAGACAACCTGGAGAGGAGAACCTTTGGTTTAACCAGTGCTGCAGGGAAAATACAAAGTACAGGTTGGAGTGGCTGGGCTGGGCAGGGCAGGTGTCCATCAGAAGCAAACTTTAGTTTGGGCTCGTTGATTAATACAACCAAAAAGGCTTGTATTAATAATTCAGACCTCAACAGCTCATCACTCTGCTATAATTTGCAGCAACAAAAATTTAGTACATAATAAATATATATTTTTTACCCCCCCCCAAAAGGGATGTAGTTTTGTTTGGAAAAGTATTTCCCATTTTAAGGTTAACTGCGACCACACAATTAATGCTTTAGCGTACACTTAATTTGAAATCCAAACACCAAAGATTTGAAGTGAAATTTTACCCATAGAATGAAATGAATAACCTGGTCAGTTGTGGTCTTTGCAGGTAGTTCTAGCACCTATAAAGATAAGATGTGGAGGAGGGGTTGGAAGTAAAGCTGAGTGGGAACACATTGAGTCAGTGTATATGTTTATATAATCAGTGGCATGGACTATTTTTAATTTTATTTAGCAGTCATTTTTATAATGCTTAGTATTTACTTGGCATTGTACGAGCATGGTACAACTATTAACTAATTACATCCTCAAATCAACTCTTTAAAGCGCATACTGTCGTTATTGTCTCTATTTTCCAGACAAGGAACCAAGGCACAGAGAGGTTAAGTAACTTGTTGAAGACCACACAGTGTATGTGAGTGATACAGCCAGGACTTAAATCTTGCCTGTCTGGCTCCAGAGATTCCACACTCAGCCACTATGCTGCATTATCACTCCAGAAAAGTGCCTTCCAAATCCATGTGCTCTTTTCTTGAAGTTGAGAAACTGTTTCCTAAAGAAAAGGCCATATTTGTCATTTTTTTTTTTTTTGGTGCATGGAAGGCGAGCATTCTAAGCACTAAACTACCCACGCACCCTCATATTTGTCATTTAACTGAAGAATTTGCAGGACCAAGAGGAAGATGGCATTTGTGAGCATGTTGAAAGGTGACAAATGGCACCATAAGCACATCTGAAGGAATGGCCATTCTGACCTTCAGACACTCCCTCATCTGGGCAGCCACACTGTTAAGACTGGTTAGGAGAAGAAAGGTCAAGTCAAATGTTTGTTCATATCTGTGTTCAAAAGGAAGAAAACACGTGGGAAATTTCTGAATGAATATAGAAGAAATGGCCTTTAAGCAGTGGGCTGAAGCACGTGGTGAATTGGAGACTCTGTGCTGCCCAGGTTGTCTTTTTCTTCTCTATACTGTGCAGGTGTTAGTTTCATAATACTTTGAACAAAAAAGGGATATCGCTTTATGCAGACTTTGCAGTAATTCACGTGGAAGTGGCAAGCATCTGGGCAAAGGTGGACCCTGCCCGGAGGGCTTGGATTTGGGAGTTATAAGGAGAAATACTCTTCCAGAGTTGATGGCCTGTGAGTTCTGCCTCTCTGGGCTAGATGCCCTCTGATAGGAGGGAGCAGAGGTGGAAAGTGCCTGGTAGATTTCTGCCATGGGCCATCAGAGCTACGGGTGGCAGGGCAGATGGAGGAAGATGAGATTTTGGAGGAAGGGGCACACAGTTTAGAATATGTTGCAGCTGTGATGCCCACAGGGCGCCAGCAAGACTGGGAGAACTGATATGTGCTATTTTAATGCCAGGTGGCATTGTATCTTGGTGCACACATGCTTGTTGTAAACCCTTGGATAGCCATTATTTTGACAAATTGTCAGTAGGAAATGTCAGTAGGAGGTAGCCCATGCCTATCTAAGCTGACAGATATTTTTGCATTACGCATATGTTCAAGTCTAACAGGAGAATTAAAAGTTATGAGTCAAAGTATGTATGCTTAAGTATTTTTTAAGCTGTGATTATTAATTTTTCTAATGCTAAGCATCTAGTTACAACCAATCCTTTTCAGAAAGTAATGATGCTAGGTGCTGTATTATATTATTTAAGCATAAAATTTTTCTGTGATAAACATGCAGTGGGAAATTATTTCACTCTAACTTGCTTTAAGAAAAGTTAAAGGATTTGGAAAAAACCACATACAACAATTTGTTATTTTATGTAGATATAAAGTTTTTTCAATAATAAATATACACTTAAAACACTGAGAAAGTATGAGTTCTGTACATACTGTATACATTCTAAGAAGGCAAGAAAAATTATTAATCAACTTTTGGATTAATGCTTATAATAACTAGTAATTTGTATTTAGAATCATCAAAGCTATGGTAAGGTAAAAGTATATATTTTATATGATATATAGTACTTTGGGGCTCATCACATAATTAATGTATCAGCCTTAATAGGAACATACTTATAATATGGATGGGTACTTAAACATTTTATTCTTCTTTCCTCTCTTTGTTTTACTAAGAGCCTCTGAAGTGTAACTTCTTTCTATCTTCAAGAGGAGAGCTTGGAAAGCATGTTTAATGTACTAATTAAGGATGTGTACTCTGGAGACAGACTGTAGGTTCAAATCCTAGTTCCAGCACTTATTAGATGTATGACCTTAGGCAAGTTATTTAATTTTCCTGTGCCACAGTTTCCCAGTCTTTAAAAGGGAAATAAAAGTTGTATCTACTTTCGGCAGATGTGAGAATTAAATGATTTAATACATATACAGCAATTATGACAACATATGTACATTATAAATGCTCAGTTAATATCAGATATTATTGTTAGGTTTTGGTTGACTCAAGATCTTGGTGTAATGTGATTAAGCCTATTGTGAAAGACTAAGGAGAAAGAATAATAACTCACACTTGAGTGCTAAGGGTGTGTCAGGCTCTTATCTAAATGCTTTGCATATGCTAAACTCTTTTAGTATAATTCAAGGAGAGGAGAAAAGAGAATTGAGCAGCATAAAAAAATTTCTTAAATAAACGTGAGGGAGAATTTTTCATTTATCTAAAAGGTCCACTAAGTTGGCACAGAGACTGTGGGTCCTGGACTTAAATGGGCTTGGGTCCCACTTTCTGGCAGCATTGCCCTGGAGGAAGTCACTGCTTGGTGAGCCCCAAACCATGGAATCATAGGTGGCTTTGTATAAGATTCACTGGGCTCCATCATGGAAGCATCAAAGGACCATCAAGATTAGGGTTGCTGTTCCAGCACCCAGGAGCTCCATGGTTGCAGTCTTGACCTGCTGTTTTGGGGACTGTCCCTAGAGGACATGACTCCTGTTTATGTACTCAGAAACTCTGCTAGCTGTGCCTCCAAAGGACATTGCTTGGAGATTTCATTTTGAAGGTGACAGCATCAAGCACAGTTTCCATCCACCAGGGGAGGTACCTGTTCAGTACAGAGGCTGTCTACTCCGCATGGATCATGGAGTAGATCAACCATCCCCTTCTCGCAATACTCCAGCAAACCTGTAAGACCAGAAAAGGGTGACTGAGCCCTGAACATCCAGGGGTTTAGGATGATGGTGTTGTGGGGCTGAATCCCTCTCAAAACCCCATGAGCTGTGACGGTGATTAATGATCCCATATTACATCAATATTTGGTATACATTTGTGCTTAACTGAGAGACTTTTAAAAAGTTTACTATGTTTCCTAGAGAAACAGAAGAAGTAGATTCTATAATTTCGGTTCCCCCAAATCTGTGTGAACCTACTCAAGTCATTTAATATGTTCTGTGTTTTCATCGTCTGAAGAGTCAAGGGGCTGGGTGTTGGGATGATGTAAAAAAGTTCCTAGTGGTTCTGAATACTCCATGACTTAGAACTCGATTTTTTGATGATTTCAAATGATTATAGAAGACAGTGGTTAACTCTTTGGAGCAAGATTGTAATACAGGGTATGATATGAAAATTGACAAGGATGAGGAGTGAAAGAAGGAGATGTAGTCAAGGAAGGAAAAGCAATCGGCTGGAGAAGAGAAACGGGATAGTGGCTGCTAAAGGAAGTCACTAAGGTACTTACCTCTGGTGACATCAGACAGGGTTTTGGAAATCATTGTGCCCTGGGTGGATTTGCAGAATGATTGTTGTGTTTTTTTTTTTTTTTTTGTAGCTAAACTCAATAATTTACAGCTTATTTTTATTCTCCTTAGGTCATTTGAGCTTTTTAGCCCTAAGCACTTGAAGAAAAATATACAATTACGCATTGGGTACCCTGACAAAATGGGGAAGAGAGAAATGGTAGTAGTTTCTCAAATTCCTGGTCCCTCTGTCTCGGCTCCATGGGGGAAGACTTTCACAAATTCAGGTATATTTTCTTCAGAGACAAACGTGACCTAGAGTGAAGAGATTTAGTGGCGTCTCACGGAGCATGGTTATTGCCGCATGAGTAGTGCCTACCTGCCGCCTTAAAGAGAACCGAGGAGCAGGAACAGGTCTCAGGGGATGGATGTCATGCCAGCTGTAGCAGCTGTGATTCTCTCAGCTTCTGTATAGCCAAGCTGAGACATCTTTTCATTAGTTTCTCTTCTCTAAAGCATCAAAAATGGGTATTAAACTTTCATTGGTTTATTTTTTCCTCAGATTCATGAAAAGGAGGTATCTAATTTACTCTCTCTTAGGGACACACTTTTTTATAAATTAAAAAATCAGAATTTTTAATTTACTTATTTGCTTTCAGTTTATAAGTTCAGTTTATGTTTTAGTATATAATATTCATTCGTTATATTCTTAACATTATTATTAGTAGTAATAGTAGTAAACAAAATGGGGAGATGAAAAATCTGTACAGGGATGTTTTCCTTACCTAGGCTGGAATCTCTCTTATATTTTCTTTACTGTCAACCTCTGAGGCAGGGGTTCCCCAAACTTCTTAGATCACAATGCCGTTAGTGTCCCAGGACACGGTACAATATACTTAGGGCAGAAGCTGTACCTAGGAGTTCTGTAAATTAAGGAATTAGTTCCAAACAACATAATAAATATTTATAAACACCCCCCCAAGAAAAAAAAACCTACACAATTACTTACTAATGGAATATGTGTATCCATTGGGCACAGCACAGCTTCTCAGACCTTGGAATCAAATAAGACACTGCTACCCTCATTTCCTGTTCCATATTGATTTTCATGAAATACTTTTTTTTTTTTTTCAGAGCAACTGCCAACTACTTAGTTTTGCAAAGATGTGACCATCACCAAAAGGAATATTGTGTGATCTGACGCTGAAACTATGAACTATCTATCTCAAGTGAGGAGTTTGTGCTGGGATTGACAGATGTTGGCGTCATTGAGCTTTCTTCAACAATTTTAAATATCTACAGCCTGCTGTGACAACCCTGGATGCTCTTGGGAACCATGGCTCTAAGGTTAGACAAGTTTACATAATTGCAAATGGCACTTTAAGAAATATCCTCCATAGCAGGAAGTCAAATTACAACTTTTTCATTGCCTATCACTATCCAGATGGTAGTAAGGTGAGAAATTACAATTTGAGCAGCCAAGAAGGCGGGTCTGGTACTAGCAAGGAATAACGATGATGCATCTCTCGGGAAAGAGCTGAGAGAAAATGCTTGGCAAATTCTGACTTTTAAAATATGGTGAGGGCCTAGAAGGAAACCAGTAAGATCACTGCAAGGTCTCCCATGACAGTGACTGCTGATGAGGTGAATGGATTCAATGTCTATACATGGTCTCCCAATGTAATGTTTGACATATATCTCATATACTATTTTCTGTTATTTAAACTCACTGATGAAATTCTTTGGGGTATGATTCTCCTGGCTGCATTTTATATAATCCCAAGAGTGCAGGGAAAGGGAACTGTCAGCATTCCTTAAGGAATTTATAAATTGTTGCATGGACGGAGGTATTACATCTTAACACTTGCTATATCAGATATTTCTCAAACTGTATTCCATAGGAAATAATTTAATGCTACTTGAAAGTAACATTCTGTGGCTAGATAAGTTTGATGAATACTGGGTTTTAAAAAAATTAAGCAGGGCTTCACAGAGCCTGTAATATATTAGTGTATATTGTGCACCTCCAAGAAGTGAAATAATAGCATTATGTGTTCTCTGACCAAGAACACTTCTTATATTTATTGAAACATCTTATGGGATTCATGTTTCATAGAACACACTTGGGGAAAACCAATTCCAAAGTATCTTTTTAACCTGTATTTCTTTTGAACTGATATTTGAAAAATGTTTGTTGATCATGTCTGATTTATCTGATAATGTCTTCTAGGTCAGGATTGCAACTTTCAACTGTAACGTTAGATCTGTGGGAAAACACAATCTCTTTTGGGCTGGTTCTTTTGCATCCTGCTTTTCTGAATGTACTATGGTTAAAGTATGAATTATCTATATAGTATTATTGGATATCCATTATACTAATGCTGAATTATATCTGTAGCATAATTCATAATTTACTGATAAATTCCTTGCATGTAGGTACTTTTAGTCATTAAAGACTAACAATGCATATCTATGTCCAGGCATCTGTAAAGGCACCAAGTTTATTAAAACATACACATATATATTTCTTTGAATTCCTAATTGTGTATTGTGTCACATAAGTCTGCTTCTCCCTTAAAAAGAAAAATCAACACAAAAAAACTAAAACATTCTTCCTCATCTAGGTTTTAGATGTTTGGGGAAAAAAAAGAAGAGAAAATGTAGAGCCAAAAAGTGTGAAATATAATGGATGTGGCAGCAACTCAATCCTCTCAAACAACAGAATTAGGCAGACTTAACCACTTAGTTCAGGTTAGTGTTGATTGAGGTAGGCTTTCTTTTGCCATGCAGGAGTAGAGGGAAATATGAGTTCTCTACGGAGAAAGTCACTTCCACGAAAGTGGGGTGGAGCTGAGCCTAGCATGCTGACTGGCTCCCTAAATTTGCTAAGTCTTAAGGAGCAGTGTGAGTTGGGGGGTGGCAGAAAGAGATCTGGGGTTACACTGATTGAGCTCCTATCACAGGAGAGAAATATCAGGAGCAGGGAAGAATTATCTGCCAGGAATGTCTGGGAGTTGGTAAGAAAGACTGGGTGTCCCCCTTTGTTGGTGAGATCCCTATGATAGAGACTCCTAAACATACTTCTAACATATTTCTAAACATTAAGTTCTGGAATGCTTGGCTGTAAAATTTCAAACTTTCAGAAAGCAGTCTTATATCTAATCTTTTGTTTATGGTGGTTGATAAGGACCTACTCAAGCTAAATCAGAAAAAGGATAAGCAGTAGCTACAAATAATTAAAATTAACAGAAGGAAATTACTGCCTTGTGCTTATAAAATGGCAAACATGAGATTTCATTTTGATGACTACAGAGCATACCATTCAGCTTTTATGTTTCTCTTTCCCACAGAAGGCATGTTGGGCCTGGTACTGACGGGCAAGTTAATAAGGGCACACAGTACATTGGGTATAGCACAGCCTCGTATGCTGGGAGTCAGGTGCACTACCACTCTCCTCCCTTTTGGGCTGCCACTGACAATGTGATCCTGGGCATTCTCACCTCCGTTAGCTGCCATTCCTTCAGACCTAGACTCTTATTCCACATGAAGGCCATTAAACTTAAAATTAGGACTAATTTTAAATGAGCCTGGCTCTGTTTTAAAGGAAAAAAACCAAGCTGGGGAGAAGGAAGATTTAAAATTATGGAAGTAATTTGTAAAGGCTTTGTTGTAAAACAGCTGTAGGGGAACTAGACTGATGACACTATCCTAGGAAATTTGATCTCCAAGTTAAGAATTCAGGACAAGTTAAGGGTTTGTCCAAGTCTGAAGAAGGAACCCAGGATTAGAAGCAACATTTGTGAACAGTTGTCAAGGCTTAATGGCAAACAAATAATAGTAGTCCAGGTTTTTGTGTTTCTTTAAATCTTGTTCTGAGTGAATGTCTTTAAAAATACGTAGAGATTGGGGATATTGTTCAAAATAAATTTTATTGAGACTTTTGCCTTGTTTTATGTTAAAAGTATTATTGAATAGCAATTATCCTTTCTTCTTTTGTTCATTTTATTGCAAAATTTGATGCCTTAACCACGTTCCCCTTCTCTTTCTGATGGCTGCATATCCAAATAATAGGCAAAATATCCTAGAGAAAATAGATATCTTCTTGAGTGCTCAGTTTTCTGTCTCAAATATATATAGTGAAAATATGTGCTTAAATATTGGGAGTAAGGGTTTATAGGAACTGAAATATCAGACATATAGCAGTGATTATTTTTTCTAGAAAATCTAGAGAAATTCATTAAAAAATGGGAAACTTTGAAAACGGATTTCTTTAAATAAAATGTGTTATTACAAACATCATATTTAAGGTCATAGAGATAAGGGATAGTAAACTAGGGAGCTGGGAGAGCCCATGTCTTTGGTAGTGAAATCTGAGTGTGGGATTGCTGCAGTAAGGAAGAATTGTGAGTTTTTCACTGTCTAGATTTAAATATGGCAAGTGGTTAATTTTGGAAAGCGAAGGACATTGTTTGAAGCAGAACTTGACCCATAAGGAACAGACTAAAAGAGAGCTGGGGAGAGTAGAGGCTGCACCCAGTAGGACTGAAAGAATGTCAGAATCAAGCATGAAAATGGGGAAATGTAGTTTCGAAGCTGAGAGAGTCTAAGCTTCCCATGATCATTTTGAAAAACTTTTGAACATTCACCTCAGGAAATGACCCCTAACATTTCTTGCTCACATTTGACCTAGCAGCCCAGAAGTGGGGCATCAAGGAAGATGATTTTGAAGTTGTGAACCTTTTTACATATGGCCAGATTAGTTTGCAGGTTCATCCTGAATTGGTTCAATGGCGGGATGGTGATGGAAGCAATGGAGAAGGATGCAAAAGAGAGTTACTGTGGTGATAATGTATTTCATTTAAAAAGTTTACAAAAGCTCTTTTAAGAGCTTATGCTGACTGAGAGGAATTTTAAAATGTTTCAACTTTAATTCATTAATGGCACAATTTGGGATAAGATTGATGAGATTGTGAAAACTGTGGGTGTGGGGTCCTCAGGGAGATACCAGAGTCACAGATTTTTAACTCAGAATGGATTCTACCTACTATCCTGTCCAATAGCATACTTTGCAATTTGTGAAATCCTATCTTGGAGAAGTTAAGTTAAAAAATCTTACATGCCCTCCCCCATAGGCAGCTCCGCGGAGAGAAAGGAAAAAGTAGCGGGGACTGAACCCAACCAAGTGCCAATTGCGGCATTAATAAACAAATTCTGATTACGAAAAATAGCCCCCAGCTCACGCGAAACCGGGCAAGTCAGAAGTCGCTTAGTGGGCTAACCGGAAAAGCGGAAAGGGGACAAAACGGGGGTTTTCCCGGTGGTTGCTACGGAGACTGGGCAGTCTCCAGATTCAGCGGCGGGACCTCTCAGGCT